>NW_006497083.1:446662-485137 GCF_000471905.2 Amborella trichopoda
GCCGATCCGGATGGCCGATTCACCGATCCGGATCGGTTTTTGAAAAACCCGATCCGGATCACCGATCCGGTTTTTAAACCATTGACTAAAACAATATAAAGCTCGTCCTTTACCCATTTGCTTGAATTCTTTGAACAATAGGCCCCAAAAGCTCTTCTTTGCATTATGCCTTATCCTGGGCCATTTTGAAAACTGAGTTTTAGGTGGATTAGCCCTACATAAACCTTATAATATCTTTTGATTGAATTTATGTTTTGACTGTAACAAAACGCACCCAAATAAGTGCCTTTTAATGGCATGCTCCCGAGTTCACAACTTCAAAAAAGTTTCAAGTGCCTTTTACATGATTGCTTCTAAATCATCGAATTTCTTGTGGGGCATGCTGGGTGCCTTTTAAGGGCTGACTCCCAAATCACAACTACAAGGGTGCCAGGTTCCTTTTAATGCTTTGCTCTTGGATCACCAAGTATCTTAAGTGCTCTGCTTCATCTCTCTGAGAGCCATTGATGACACATATCTTGGTTATCAGACAAGGTGGTTGGGTCTGTTAGGCCCCTTTTTAGGGGTATGCTTCATTTGATAAATATTTATCGTTGGGATTTTCTTGTTGGTTTTGTTCTCTCCAAGTTAAAGGGGGGACAAGGAACCCCAACTACATATTTTGCCTTGGTTTGTCTAAGTGGGGCCAAGTTACCAAAATTCCGCATTTTGTATGGGTTCCAACACACATAACTAGAATATTTAATAAAAAAATATTTTATGGGTTTGGAACTCAGAACAAGCAATGATATTTTTGTCATTTTGCTCAAGTGACTAAGCAAGTCGAATTGTCAAAGGAATTTTAAATGAAACCACTTTACGAGTAAATTTTTTAATTAACAACATCATTGAATATTGAAGGTGATTTAACCATTTTGTTGATATTTTCAAAAAAAAAAAAAAAGAGGCATACAAAAATTGAAAAATATAGTACTTAGTGGATGCTTGGACGATGCCTTATAGTTCATATTAAAAGCTAAAAATTTGGGGAATCCATACTTCACAATAAGATGCACCTACAAAAATATAAAGAGAATAATTTGTTAAAAATACATTGACTAGTTTATTTTTTTGAATTATCTTCTTTATATCTTTTTAGACATGCTCAATGTAGAATATCAAATGTATCACATCTGCAATAAAAAAACTTAAAATATAGATAAGCGTGATTGTTCATTTCACTCTTTCGTTCAAGTTGGGTGAAATTAGTGAAAAGCCTTGTTAGTTTAAGATTATCCAACTTATAACATAGATAGTTTAAGTGTTTTTTATTTTTTTTGAAAAATTACTTGATTAAAATAAAAAAGGGAACTAATCCCTCTTGATGCTAATTCAACATCTCATAAGTTTGCAACATTTAAAAAATCAAAATAAGGCCCTCCTCCAAACTTTGTCATAAGTAATTTTTGGTGTAAGAAATTCTTTATATAATGCAAGAATCTATTTTCATATATAATTATAAAATTTTAAATTTAAAAAATGGTCCAAATTAAGTATTTATTATATACATGAAATTCTTGAAAATCGACAGCCCAAGTTCAAGAGGTACTATTTTTTGAACTTGAAATTTTTTTTCTCTATATTTATAAATCTCTGATCAATTAGATTTTTTTTCCAACATCGAAATAGCTTCTTTCCAAAGACTTTTGAGGTGCACTTTAATTCTTAAAGGTGTCAACCTTATGAACTTTTTTCCTTCTAGACAGCTTTGGGCCCTCAAATAATATCTCCAAGGAAAAAAAAAATTTGCATCGAGCTCTCTCTTTTTCTTTTTTTAACCGGGATGCAGACCCAAGACATTTTGATGCACAGCAGCTGCCTTATAGAACCCGAGTTAACAACTACTTATATGCTCTCTCTCCCCCCCCCTTATATAACCCAATTAAATTAGGGTGCGGATTTTTATAAGGGTACAGTTTCTATAGAGCCTAAGCTCTAAACAATCAAATTAGACCCTACCTTCTAATAGTGTCTAGAAAAGTGGCTTCAATACTGGAAATTTTTGTGATAGCTTTAAAATATATTTTTATATTTATTTTTAAATTTATTTCCTACTCCCACACAAATATACTATCTATCTACTACCTCGGGCAAAACCTATACTAGCAATATCGTTTAGATCCCAAATTTGGGTATGTGATCTCTAGAACTATCTAGATGTTCAAGAACTCAAAATCTAAGTTTCTTCTTAAAAATATTCATCTACTTGTAATGAGATGGAACCCCAAATTTTAAACTTAAAAAAAAAACTCTCACGAAAATATTTTGCAGAGCAAATATATACTATGCTCCCGAGGGAGCATGATATACGGCCCTAAACAATTCCGATTAAGTGAACAACCGCTATATTTTTTATCCTTTTTTTTTCGCTAAGAATAACGATGCCTGGCTGCCAATCCCCACTGTTAATTTCGTGCTCTTCAGCTGCGGGTACTTTTTGAGGTTTTCCTGTAATCCTAGTAAGTGAATTAATGTAGTTTTTCTTCTTCTCCTCTTATTAAACTATGAATGATTTTAAAATTGTTTGGGTTGTTTATATCAGAAAATTATTTTCCCATGGGTTTATCTGTCTGAGAGTTTTGAATTGGGTTTGTTTGTTTAATTCATAGTATAGAAGTAGCTATAGCAAATTAGGGTTTACTTTTGCCCTTTTGTGATTATTTGGTTACAGGGGTTTCATTTTGTGCTTACATCTCACTCACTTTTAATTGAATCTTACAGGCCGGCTCTAAAAATTCATTATTTAGCCTCTATTGAATATTTGATTTTGGAAGTAGCCACCTTGTCTTGGTTTATTGGGCCTTTATTAATAAGGAATTTTCTAATTTATTGCTTCAGTACTTGTTTAGGTCAGAATGCCTCAGAGACACTCGAAGAACAATAATGATCTTGCCTTCTTCACATATGATGAGAAAAAGAAGCTCGGGTATGGGACTCAAAAGGAAAGGCTCGGAAAGGATTCTCTAAAACCATTTGATGCTTGTTGCCTCTATCTAAAGCCATTTATCGATCCTCTTTGTTGCCAAAAAGGCCATGTATTTTGCAAAGAATGCATATTGGGGTGCTTGTTGGCCCAAAAGAAAGACATTAAAAGGTCAGTTTGCTCATACTTCTTTTGCATGCTCTAATTGCTTCTTTATCTATCTCTTTTGAGCTATATTTATCTCCATGAAAGTATGGTTTTTTGGACAGCTTTATGGGCGTTTGGGTGCATTACAAAAGTTGGTTTATTATTCCACATATGGGTTTTTCTCTTGTTTAAGATATCCTTGTCTTTGGTGGTCCCCTCTTAATACATGGCTAGTGCCTTTGTGGTTATTAGAAATTCTCCTAATAACTAGATGCTTGTTTGCCCACCATAGCAAAGAACCTCTATGATTCTACTTGCTTGGTTTAATTACTTTCTAAGAGGAAATATGATTCCCATAATACTTTTATGGTGATAATACAACCAAGAATGTTATAAAATAACTAATTGTTCTGCAAGAAGTATTTATGTTCAGATTGAACATTATCTGTATTTTGTAGCTTATTTATTTTTTTTGCCAATAGAGTGTGAGTTACGTATACGAAGCGCACCATTAATCATCACAAACAAATGTCAAAATGCAGCTTCTTACGTAATCCTAGTCATCCGTGCGTAGCTTGTACAAATCATAATCATTCGGTACCGAATAAAATTGGAATCAGATAATTAAATATCAAACAGCGAAAAAATGATGTACTGTCTACAAGTATATCATTGAGTATATTACGGTTATCAAAGGCAATACCATGTTGTGTCTCTAACCTCCTTAATGGAGCTTGTCTTGGTGTTTCGTCACCAAAGTTGTTGGGCTCAAAAGTTCCTTCTCAAAAATTGAGTGTTTTTGCTCGGGTATTGTGACTACTATTAATCTTGTGGGTATTTTGGTCATTTTTCTGCCCATTAAGGGTGCAGAAAATTTGCTTGTGTTCGATCGTCCCTCGTTATCACTCATTAGGCTGATTTTGGTGCCTCTAAGAGAAATAAAACTTCTTTATTAAAAGAAAGAAAAAAATGTAGGTCAGGTTGGAAAGTTCCTTCATTTGAGCAACTGGTTATCTTTACATTTTAATGATTTGATTCGATAGTTAAATCTTGGATGATATTTGACAATACTAATAATCTAGGAAAGAATAATCGGCTGCCTTGCCGCCTAGCCGCCAAGTCGCCTAGGCGACCATTTTCTCAAACTGCCATGGTGCGGACTAGGTGGCATGCTCCAGGCAAAAGGCAGGCGCTGGCATAAAATGCCCCTCGGCTATAGGGTAATTTCATCAGTTTGCCCCTCAAAAATGTTTTTAGTGAGGTTTAGAGTGGGAAAAACCTTAAACAAACAAGATTTGAATATTTATACCTCCTCAAATTCTCACGAAAGTAAAGGATATTCATCCCCAATCTTTTTTAGGCTTATAGTGGTTGTAAAACATGAGATTTGGCAGCCAAAACATTTCGATGGGGCCGATGTCGATTCCATTTCAAGACGGTTGTTATATTTCAATATTTTTTATTACGTTATGTATTGGTTTTTGTTCACAATGTCTTACGATATTATTCTTTGCTTTTTGTATTTTCTTTTGATACTTTATGATATATATTTGATATGTTATCAACTATTTGGATTATTATTCACTTAAAAAAACTATTTGGATTATTTTCCCAATTTAATATTTAGTTTGGGTATTTAGGAAAGCAATTCAATGGAAAAAGTCCATTGCATGGAAAAAGTCCAATTCCATATACAATAAAAGGGGGTGGGAGGTCTAACAATCCGCAAGAATCGACCCCTCACGCCCCAATGCAGGCCGTCTTTGCGTCTGGGCACTCGCCTAGGCAGCCCAAACCCTTGGCTACTTAGGCATCCGCATCCGCCTTCTTGAATATTTATAATAACAGAGTTTATATTTGACAATAATCTTGGATGGTATTTAACAAGAACAATAATAAAAAAAAGGCCCGTAAATGGTGGTTGGGTTGATGCTATTTTGCTCATGTGCATGATAGTATATTACATATTTGTTTCATAATTCCGTCGATGCAAGTGTACCTATAGTAAAAAAAAAAAAATCAGAGATACAGATTTATAAATTTGACATTATATATGTGATACTGTCTAGGGAAAAGGATTTGGTCGCCTTAGGGTGGATGGCTGCAATGTTTGCCCGATCTCATTTGTGGGGGCCTGAGGAACATTTGTTTGGGCTCAAATTTTGCACACTCACTCTTTTGGACCTAGCAATATCATGAAAAAAAATTGAAATAATGTTTTAGAAAATGTTTTCATTTTGGTTGGAGTGAAAAGTTAGTCAGTGCAGGCTTTTAAGAGATCTACACTTTATGTTAGATCAAGGTCTAGGGGTGATTTGTTTGATCCCAAATATTGTACGTCAGCTTATCATCACTAGACAACTATTCTTTTTCAAAGAGCTGAATTTGCATTCTCTATAAGCCCGTTTTTTACTTTCCAATAAATGAATCGTTTGTGTTCACTGTTGGGCATTGTTTTTTGGGACATTTTTATGGTGCATTTATTTTTAGGTACATTTTTCTGTGTGGCATTCTATATCGCATGTAGAATTAGTGTTGGGTGGGCGAAGTGGAGAGGTGCATCCAGAGTTTTATGTGATCACCGCATACCATTGAGACTGAAGGGGAAGTTCTATAGGACGGTTGTAAGACCAACTATTCTTTATGAGACTGAATGTTGGGCGGTCAAGAAACAACATATCCATAGTATGAGCGTAGCTAAGATGAGAGTGTTGAGATGGATGAATGACAACACAAGAAATGATAGATTTCAGAACAAATACGTATGATAAAACGTAGGTGTGGCTTCAATAGGTAATATGATTAGGGAAAGTAGACTTAGGTGGGCTGGCTATGTGCAACGTAGACCTAATACTATACCATTTAGGAACCTCAAGGGTCATCATTATGACTATCATCATCTAAACCTTATCGCAACTATTTAGCATCTAAAGTGTCCCCTTAGCTATGTTTTTGAGCTACAACAAACATTATAGTGCCCCACCCTTATGCGGGCCAAATTTATCTCCATTATCAAATATTTGTGATGTAAATGCCAAAAATATTTATAAGATAGAAAACCAGGAATTCAACATAGTTGCCAGACAATAATACGCAAGGCAACCATATTCCTCACAAGGGTTGGTTTTCACCTTTGATAAAATAAAAGTACATGAAAATAAAAAATTTGTGGATAGTAAGAAATTGATATTTGCTAAAGTATACGTGGGATCTCTAGATTTTGGGAGAGCTGCTAATTCCAATCTGTTTGATTATACACACTAATATAATGTTGGGTGTTGCATTTAGTATCGAATGTCGTAGCTGTGTAATGTAGTGAAGCTTCTTGTGTTGACCAAGAAGTCGACACTCTCGCCAAGGGAGTTGCTTCAACAATGCAGCCTAACCCCCCTTATGTTGTGGGTGTTACAATGGGATCTTTTTTATTACTAATTTGCCTTGCCTCACCTAATTGGTGATTTTTGTATAAGGTTCCCATTTATGGCTTGCCTTTATGCTTTTGTACAACGCTCCTGTCCTTTGGGATGCTTATTTTTTGTATAGAGCTCCTGATTTGTGGGAAGCCTAATTTTTTTATCGATTGTACTTCTGTCTTAATAGAATAGAACAATTCAATTTTTCAAAGAAAAGACGCTTCATGTGTTTACCCGGATATCTATGTTGATGATGATCACATGGGGGAAAAATGTAATACAAAATGTAAGATAAAAAAAACTGAAATAGATAAAAAAATTTATCTTATATCCAATTTACAATCATTTAGATAAGATGGACAATGAACTTATATAAACTCTTTTACTAAAATGTTTCCTACTCCCACACAAATATACTATCTATCTACTACCTCGGGAAAAACCTATACTAGCAATATCTTTTAGATCCCAAAATTTGGGTATGTGATCTCTAGAACTATCTAGATGTTCAAGAACTCAAAATCTAAGTTTTTTCTTAAAAAATAATCATCTACTTGTAATGAGATGGAACCCCAAATTTGAAACTTAAAAATAAAACTCTCGCGGAAATATTTTGCAGAGCCAATATATACTATGCTCCCGAGGGAGCATGATATACGACCCTAAACGTTCCGATTAAGAGAACAGTCGCTATATTTTTTGTCCTTTTTTTTTTTGGCCAAGAATAATGATACCTGGTTGCCAATCCCGACTGTTAATTTCGTGCTCTTCAGCTGCGGGTACTTTTTGAGGATTTCCTATAATCCCTGTAAGTGAATTAATGTAGTTTTTCTTCTTCTCCTCTTGTTAAACTATGAATGATTTTAAAATTGTTTGGGTTGTTTATATCTGTAAATTATTTTCCCATGGTTTTATTTGTCTGAGAGTTTTGAGTTGGGTTTGTTTGTTTAATTCAAAGGATAGAAGTTGCTGTAGCAAATTAGGGTTTACTTTTACCCTTAGGTTTCATTTTGTGCTTACATCTCACTCACTTTTTATTGAATCTTACAGTCAGGCTCTAAAAATTAATTATTTAACCTCTATTGAATATTTGATTTTGGAAGCAGCCATCTTGTCTTGGTTTATTGGGCCTTTATTAATAAGGAATTTTCTGTTTTAGTGCTTCAGTACTTGTTTAGGTCAGAACGTCTCAGAGACACTCGAAGGACAACAATGATCTTTCCTTCTTCACATATGATGAGAAAAAGAAGCTTGGGTATGGGACTCAAAAGGAAAGGCTCGGAAAGGATTCTCTAAAACCATTTGATGCTTGCTGCCTCTGTCTAAAGCCATTTATCGATCCTCTTTGTTGCCAAAAAGGCCATGTATTTTGCAAATAATGCATATTGGGGTGCTTGTTGGCCCAAAAGAAAGACATCAAAAGGTCAGTTTGCTCTTACTTCTTTTGCATGCTCTAATTGCTTCTTTATCTATCTCTTTTGAGCTATATTTATCTCCATGAAAGTATGGTTTTTTGGACAGCTTTATGGGCGTTTGGGTGCATTACAAAAGTTGGTTTATTATTCCACATATGGGTTTTTCTCTTGTTTAAGATATCCTTGTCTCTGGTGGTCCCCTCTTAATATATGGCTGGTGCCTTTGTGGTTATTAGAAATTCTCCTAATAACTAGATGCTTGTTTGCCCACATTGCAAAGAACCTCTATGATACTACTTGCTTGGTTTAATTACTTTCTAAGAGGAAATATGATTCCCATAATACTTTTATGGTGATAATACAACCAAGAATGTTATTAAATAACTAATTGCTATGCATGAAGTATTTATGTTCAGATTGAACATTATCTGTATTCTGTAGCTTATTTATTTTCTTTGCCAATAGAGTGTGAGTTACGTATACGAAGTGCTGCATTAATCATCACAAAAAAATGTCAAAATGCAGCTTCTTACGTTATCCTAGCCATCTGTGCGTAGCTTGTACAGACCATAACCATTCGGTACTGAATAAAATTGGAATCAGATAATTAAATATCAAATAGTGAAAAAATGATGCACTGTCTACGAGTATAGCATTGAGTATTTTATGGTTATCAAATGCAATACCTTGTTGTGTCTCTAACCTCCTTAATGGAGCTTGTCTTAGTGTTTTGTCACCAAGTTGATGGGCCCAAAAGTTCCTTCTCAAAAATTGAGTGTTTTTGCTGAGGTATTGTGATTGCTGTCAATCTTGTGGGTATTTTGGTCATTTTTCTGCCCATTACGGGGTGCAGAAAATTTGCTTTTGTTGGATCGTCCCCCGTTATCACTCATTAGGCTGATTTTGGTGCCTCTAAGAGAAATAAAACTTCTTTATTAAAAGAAAGAAAAAAATGTAGGTCAGGTTCGAGTGTTCATTCATTTGATCAACTTGTTATCTTTACATTATTATTATTTGATTCGATAGTTAAATCTTGGATGATATTTGACAATAATAATAATCTACGAAAGAATAATCGGCTGCCTTGTCGCCTAGCCGCCAAGCTGCCTGGGCAGCCATTTTCTCAAACCGCCTTGGTGTGGACTAGGTGGTATGCTCCAGGCCAAAGGCAGGCACCGGCATAAAATGCCCCTCGACCATTGGGTAATTTCATCAGTTTGCCCCTCAAAAACGTTTTTAGTGTGGTTTGGAGTGGGAAAAACCTTAAACAAACAAGATTTGAAGATTTATACCTCCTTATATTCTCACGAAAGTAAAGGATATTCATCCCCAATCTTTTTTAGTCTTATAGTGGTTGTAAAACATGAGATTTGGGAGCCAAAACATTCCGATTGGGCCGATGTCGATTCCATTTCAAGACGGTTGTTATATTTCAATATATTTTTATTACGTTATGTATGGGTTTTTATTCACAATGTCTGATGATATTCTTCTTTGCTTTTTGTATTTTCTTTTGATACTTTATGATACATATTTGATATGTTATCAACTATTTGGATTATTATTTAATTTTAAAAAAACTATTTGGATTATTTTTCCATTTTGATATTTAATGGAGCACTGCGTATACCCAATCATGAACCCCTGTGATGGTTTGTGGGTTATGGGAACTGCTGGCTCAGTTTGAGAAAGTGAATGTGGATTATAGTCCATAATAGAAGGTGAAGTGGATCAGTGAAAATTAATTATTCCTTAACATATTTTGATCCAAATCTCATCAGATTAATTTAAAATCAATTTAATTTGATTTTTAATGATTTTTAGATTAATAGATTGAATTTTTAAAAAGTGTCTACATATTTTATTTTCTCAAAATGGATTTATAAATAGAGAGAGACTGAATTTTCAATATTTCATTCAGAGAGAAAAATAAAATAATCCTCATTTTTTAAAAATCAATTTCTATATTTTATAAATCATAATCAATATGGGGGCCAATCATGGGCTTTGGGGCCCACCAAGTTTAACACATGTGGGTGGTGCGAAGCCAACATAAGGCCCCATGAAAGGCACGCCCCCCTTTATGAATCTCTTTCCTAATTTTGTGATGAGGCCATCATGTCACTCAATCAAGGTGAAACAAAATGAAAGTTTTGAAACTTGAGAGAGATGATTTTGAAATCCAAGCATGTGTGGAAGAGATAGGAAAAAGTATTATATTTTTTATATTTTTTCTATTTGATGGAATTAGGCTAAGGTAGCTGAAGGATAGGGTTCCAACACCTACCTTTTAAACATGATGGAATGGTTGATCTAAGGATTGTTAGGCTAAGATATCTCACCCCACAGGTCTCTTATTATCGGTGGTCCAGATCTAATTTCCATAAAGATGGCTAACCCTTAGAAACCCCAACCCTAGAGAAAGTCTATAAATAGGCCCTATGGGGGACTCAATTCTCTACACCTTGGATCCCTTTCTCTCTCTCTCTCTCTCCCTCACAAGGTGGCACACTACCCTCTCTCTATCCCTCTTTGATCTCTTATCTCCCTCTAAGCCTCTTTTAAGAGTAAGAAAAGATTTATAGAAGAAAGAAAGGGGCCACGCCCCTACCATAGTGAAAAGAGGGCTACGCCCCACGTACTAAGGCATCGAGTCCTTCTTGAGTGGCTTCTAGTTCTACCATTGCTCTCTGATTTATAAGGTGATGGCCTAAGGTTTCCCATACTTTGAAGATCTGAAATAGACCATTGATCCCGTGAGCCATCTGAGGAGGAGACCTGGAGTGAGTTGTGCAAAGTCCAATTAAGGTAAACTTCTGGCAATTTACTTTATTCTTTGCAATCTTATGTTTTCTTGTTCCTAAGAGTCTTATGCAATTTTTGTATATTGAATAGGAAAAGGGCTGGGGTCGTGGTGGTAGCATCTCCACACCCCGTTACCACATCGTGGTATCCATTCCTACTATAGTTAGCAAGTCAGGGACTTTTAATAAATCAGCTTACCTTAAAATAGGGAAAAGAATAATTTTTTATTTTAAAAAGTCAGATGAAAAAATCGGATAAAAAATATGGATCGGCAAAATACTTCATGTAAAGATATCGCCAATTAATTGGACTAAGCTCAAAAATTCGGATAAGTTAAAATGTTAGAAATTTTGGAATTCTGAAAAATAAAAATTATGTCAAAAGCATCAATAACAAATCCATTAAAAAAACTTTACTAGACTAATATAATTAAGTCAATTAATTTAGATGACTCATGACTCTCATTCAGTCATAGCTTGTACATCATTTGGTATTGAGGACAAGCTTTTATATCATTCCCTTGTTCTCTGGACAAGTGGTATTTGAATCTTTTTGTCCCGGTAGAAAATTCTTCACCGCAAAAATTGCAATACAATTTATGTCCTCTTTTTTCACAATAATCCAAAAATGGATCTTTTTACCTAACCATTGTATCTTCTTTCATGTTTTTTAATTAAAAAAAAAAGAATATATAAGTATACACACATTAGGCGTTCATGCTCTTTATAAAAAATAAAATAATAAGTTCATGATAAATACATCATATGAATTTCTTCATTAAATGTTTTAACAAACATCACACCTACTTAGTAGGTACCAAAAAAATACATATAAATTTTCACGATAAATACTTTAAAAAAGATCATACCTACTTAAATACATGTCAAGAAATAGACCATATATTTTTTCACATTAAAATTAGGTAGATCTATAAACATACGAAAATCTTGAAAATAGACGGTGTAGATAATATATTGTAAAATGCACTATTTTTGGGACTTAAAATCTTTTTATTTTTCATAGTCGTACTTCTTGATGTTGAGATGATCAATCAAAGGGTTTTTCAGCATTAAATCTACCTTTTTCTTATGATTTTTGAGGTGCTTCCGTAGCTCTACAATATAAGGTCGCATCTTACAAAAACGTTTTCCAAAAACTAAACCATAAAAGGAAAGGTAAAGTGGTAAACCGAGAACAGAAGGTAAACCTGAGAACAGCGAACTCTCTTTATCCCTTGGTTCTTAAGAAGGTAAACCCTGTTTTTCAAAGGAGGTAAACCCTAAATCTTGAAAACTTTTTTCAATAAGAGGTTGCATCTCTCTGTATCTCCCCTGTTTTTCAAAGAAGGTAAACCCTAAATCGAACGGCGAACTCTAAGAAGTGGAAGAAGAAACCCAGAGGTAAACCCTAAGTCGAAAGGGCAAATGAAGCATTTCAGTAGCTAAATCGAAAGGGCAAATGAAGCATTTAGTCTGATAAGGTATTTGTAAGGCAAATGATTTTCTTTACTCATTATTTTATTTGCAAAATCATGCTGCACATAGTATTTTCTTGCTGCACACAATTTTTGTAGGGCATTGAAATCATGCTGCACACAGTATTTTCTTTGCAAAATAACGACTGAAATATGCATCATGTTGAAGTTAAAAAGAAAAAGAAAAAAAAGATCATTCCTTTAATCTGAAAATGTGGCCGTGAACAAGAAGAAGAGCATAGCATAAACCCTAATATAATAAACCCTAAATCCTAACAATACATAAATCTATTGGGGATACAAATTTCCATTTTCGGATTTTATTTTGTGGAAATAATTTGTTTTTTTAGAAATTACACAGAATAGGAAAATAGTTGTTTTTCTTTCTAAAAACACTGCAAGTAAAAAAAGAAAACCATATTTTTGATCCCGTTTTTTTCGTTCCTCATAAAAAACACGTTTTTAACGGTTTTACTAAAAAAATACGTTTTTTTGGCAAGCTTTACAAAAAGACGGTGTTTAAAACGATTTTCAAAAAATCTCCGGATTGCTAACTATGATTCATACCACTAAACCCCCCCCCCCCTATTAGCACCTACAAAATGTAACTCCCCAATCTATTGAAAAAACAGGGTAGGGGCCTGTCTTCCTCACTGAATTATCCAAAAAAAAAGAATAAAAGAGTTTTTATTGGAGGCAGCAAGTGAGAAAATCTTTTGTAATTGATTCTTGTTTATTTTGAGTTGATTTTATTGTATTAGGACCCCTGTAAGTGTTTTAGCCGGTAAAAAGAATAAAAATTAAAAACCGTCTACCGTACTAGTTCACCCTGTCCAACTTTCAGAAACATCCCTTGTGATGGGGCTCTATGTCCTTAGAGTTATATGGCATGAGTGCCATATTTAAGCGGGCTTCATAAGGGACTTCTAGCGGCTGAATCAGTCTTGCCTTAGTTTGTGGCAAGGTTCTAAAAGTTGGCTCAATCGTGGTATTCGGCACTTGCCCTAGCCTAGTTACTTGGGCAAGATGACTCAGACTCGCCCTAGTCATGTCAGAGTCAATGAAATGGCCCCAAGAGGTCCCAAGAAGTCAAAAAAATAATTCAAAAATATCAAAGAAATTGAAAATCTTTAATAATAAAAAAATGTTAGGAGCATTGAGTATATTATGGTTATCAAAGGCAATGCCTTGTTGTGTCTCTAACCTCCTTAATGGAGCTTGTCTTGGTGTTTCGTCACCAAAGTTGTTGGGCTCAAAAGTTCCTTCTCAAAAATTGAGTGTTTTTGCTAGGGTATTGTGACTACTATTAATCTTGTGGGTATTTTGGTCATTTTTCTGCCCATTAAGGGTGCAGAAAATTTGCTTGTGTTCGATCGTCCCTCGTTATCACTCATTAGGCTGATTTTGGTGCCTCTAAGAGAAATAAAGCTTCTTTATTTAAAGAAAGAAAAAAATGTAGGTCAGGGTGGAAAGTTCCTTCATTTGATCAACTTGTTATCTTTACATTTTAATGATTTGATTCGATAGTTAATTCTTGGATGATAGTTGACAATAATAATGATCAACGAAAGAATAATCGGCCGCCTTGCTGCCTAGCCGCCTAGGCGGCCATTTTCTCAAACCGCCTTGGTGTAGACTAGGAGGTATGCTCCAGGCGAAAGGCAGGCGCCGGCATAAAATGCCCCTCGGCTATAGGGTAATTTCATCAGTTTGCCCCTCAAAAATGTTTTTAGTGAGGTTTAGAGTGAGCAAAACCTTAAACAAGCAAGATTTGAAGATTTATACCTCCTCAAATTCTCACGAAAGGAAAGGATATTCATCTCCAATCTTTTTTAGGCATATAGTGGTTGTAAAAGAGGAGATTTGGGAGCCAAAACTTTCCGGTTGGGCCGATGTCGATTCCATTTCAAGACGGTTGTTATATTTCAATATTTTTTATTACGTTATGTATGGGTTTTTGTTCACAATGTCTTATGATATTATTCTTTGCTTTTTGTATTTTCTTTTGATACTTTATGATATATATTTGATACGTTATCAAGTATTTGGATTATTATTCACTTAAAAAAAAACTATTTGGATTCTTTTCCCATTTTGATATTTAGTTTGGGTCTTTGGGAAAGCAATTCAATGGAAAAAGTCCATTGCATGGAAAAAGTCCAATTCCATATACAATAAACGGGGGTGGGGGGTCTAACAATCCACAAGAATCGGCCCCTCCCGCGCCAATGCAGGTCGCCTTTGTGTCTGGGCACGTGCCTTGGCGGCCCAGAAGCCTGGCTACCTAGGCATCCGCATCCGCATCCGCATCCGCCTTCTTGAACATTTATAATAATAGAGTTTATGTTTGACAATAATCTTGGATGGTATTTAACAAGAACAATAATAAAAAAAGGCCCCTAAATGGTGGTTGAGTTGATGGTATTTTGCTCATGTGCATGATAGTATATTACATATTTGTTTCACAATTCCGTCGATGCAAGTGTACCTATAGTAAAAAAAAAAAAATCATATATACAGATTTATAAATTTGACATTATATATGTGATACTGTCTAGGGAAGAGGATTTGGTCGCCTTGGGGTGGATGGCTGCAATGTTTGCCCGATCTCATTTGTGGGGGCCTGAGGAACATTTGTTTGGGCTCAAATTTTTCACACTCACTCTTTTGGACCTAGCAATGTCATGAAATAAAATTGAAATATTGTTTTAGAAAATGTTTTCATTTTGGTTGGAGTGAAAAGTTAGCCAATGCAGGCTTTTAAGAGATCTAAACTTTATGTTAGATCAAGGTCTTGGGGTGATTTGTTTGACCCCAAATATTGTACGTCAGCTTATCATTACTAGACAACTTTTCTTTTTTAAAGAAGCTGAATTTGCATTCTCTATAAGCCAGTTTTTTACTTTCCAATAAATGAATCGTTTGTGTTCCATGTTGGGCATTGTTTTTTGGGACATTTCTATGGTGCATTTATTTTTAGGTACATTTTTCTGTGTGGCATTCTATATCGCATGTAGAATTAGTGTTGGGTGGGCGAAGTGGAGAGGTGCATCCAGAGTTTTATGTGATCACCGCATACCATTGAGACTGAAGGGAAAGTTCTATAGGTTGGTTGTAAGACCAACTCTGCTTTATGAGACATAATGTTGGTTTTTCAAGAAACATCATATCCATAGGATGAGCGTAGTTAAGATGAGAGTGTTGAGATGGATGAATGACAACACAAGAAATGGTAGATTTCTGAACGAATATGTATGATGAATCATAAGTGTGGCATCAGTAGGTGATAAGATTAGGGAAAGTAGACTTAGGTGGGCTGGCTATGTGCAGCGTAGACCTAATACTACACCATTTAGGAACCTCAAGGGTCATCATTATGACTATCATCATCATCTGAACCTTATCGCAACTATTTAGCATCTAAAGTATCCCCTTAGCTATGTTTTTCAGCGACAACAAACATTATAGTGCTCCACCTTTATGCGGACCAAATTTATCTCCATTATCAAATATTTGTGATGTAAATACCAAAAATATTTATAAGATAGAAAACTAGGAATTCAACATACTGGCCTGGCAGCAATACGCAAGGCAACCATTTTCCTCACAAGGGTTGGTTTTCACCTTTGATAAAATAAAGGTACATGAAAATAATAAATTTGCTGATAGTAAGAAATTTTCCTTTGTTAAAGTGTAGGTGGGATCTCTAGATTTTGGGAGAGCTGCTAGTTCAAATCTGTTTGAATATACACACTAATATAATGTTGGGTGTTGCATTTAGTGTCGAATGTTGTAGCTGTGTAATGTAGTGAAGCTTCTTTTGTTGACCAAGAAGCCGACACTCTCGCTAAGGGAGTTGCTTCAACAATGCAGCCTAACCTTCCCTTATGTTGTGGGTCTTACAATGGGATCTTTTTTATGGCTAATTTTTCTCGCCTCACCTAATTGGTGATTTTTGTATCGGGTTCCCCTTTATGGCTGGCATTTAAGCTTTTGTACAGAGCTCCCGTCCTTTGGGATGCTTATTTTTTGTATAGAGCTCCTTAATTGTGGGAAGCCTAATTTTTTTATAGATTGTACTTGTCTCTTAATAGAATAGAACAATTCAATTTTTCAAAGAGCAGAAGCTTCAAATGTTAACTTGGATATCTATGTTGATGATGATCACATGGGGGAAAAATGTAATACAAAATGTAAGATAAAAAAAACTGAAATAGATAAAATAATTATCTTATATGCAATTTACAATCATTTAGATAAGATGGACAATGAACTTATATAAACTCTTTTACTAAAATATTTTCTACTCTCACACAAATATACTATCTATCTACTACCTCGGGCAAAACCTAAACTAGCAATATCTTTTAGATCCCAAAATTTGGGTATGTGATCTCTAGAACTAACTAGATGTTCAAGAACTCAAAATCTAAGTTTCGTCTTAAAAAATAATCATCTACTTGTAATGAGATGGAACACCAAATTTTAAACTTAAAAAAAAAACTCTCGCGGAAATATTTTGCAGAGCAAATATATACTATGCTCCTGAGGGAGCATGATATACAGCCCTAATCGTTTCCGATTAAGTGAACAACCGCTATATTTTTTGTCCTTTTTTTTTCGCCAAGAATAATGATACTTGGTTGCCAATCCCCAGTGTTAATTTTCTGCTCTTCAGCTGCGGGTACTTTTTGAGAATTTCCTGTAATCCCAGTAAGTGAATTAATGTAGTTTTTCTTCTTCTCCTCTTATTAAACTATGAATGAATTTAAAATTGTTTGGGTTGTTTATATCTGTATCTTATTTTCCCTTTGAGAGTTTTGAGTTGGGTTTGTTTGTTTAATTCATAGGATAGAAGTAGCTGTAGCAAATTAGGGTTTACTTTTGCCCTTTTGTAATTTTTTGGTTACAGAGGTTTCATTTTGTGCTTACACCACACTCACTTTTTATTGAATCTTACAGGCGGGCTCTAAAAATTTATTATATAACCTCTATTGAATATTTGATTTTGGAAGCAGCCACCTTGTCTTTGTTTATTGGGCTTTTATTAATAAGGAATTTTCTGATCTATTGCTTCAGTACTTGTTTAGGTCAGAATGCCTCAGAGACACTCGAAGAACAATAATGATCTTGCCTTCTTCACATATGATGAGAAAAAGAAGCTCGGGTATGGGACTCAAAAGGAAAGGCTCGGAAAGGATTCTCTAAAACCATTTGATGCTTGCTGCCTCTGTCTAAAGCCATTTATCGATCCTCTTTGTTGCCAAAAAGGCCATGTATTTTGCAAAGAATGCATATTGGGGTGCTTGTTGGCCCAAAAGAAAGACATAAAAAGGTCAATTTGCTCTTTCTTCTTTTGCAAATTGCTTCTTTATCTATCTCTATTGAGCTA
The DNA here is from genome assembly GCF_000471905.2 of Amborella trichopoda. The sequence continues at coordinate 464,271 of NW_006497083.1, forward strand.
TATTTATCTCCATGAAAGTATAGTTTTTTGGACAGCTTTCTGGACGTTTGGGTGCATTACAAAAGTTGGTTTATTATTCCACATATGTGTCTTTCTCTTGTTTAAGATATCCTTGTTGGTGGTCCCCTCTTAATACATGGCTGGTGCCTTTGTGGTTATTAGAAATTCTCCTAATAACTAGATGCTTGTTTTCCCACCATAGCAAAGAACCTCAGATTCTACTTGCTTGTTTTAATTGCTTTCTAAGAGGACATATGATCCCCTTAATACTTTTATGGTGATAATACAACCAAGAATGTTATAAAATAGCTAATTTTTCTGCAAGAAGTATTTATGTTCAGATTGAACATTATCTGTAATCTGTAGCTTATTTATTTTCTTTGCCATTAGAGTGTGAGTTACGTATACGAAATGCTCCATTTATCATCACAAACAAATGTCAAAATGCAGCTTCTTACGTATTCCTAGTCATCTGTGCATAGCTTGTAAAGATCATAATCATTCGGTACTGAATAAAATTGGAATCAGATAATTAAATATCAAACAGTGAAAAAATGATGCACTATCTACGAGTATAGCATTGAGTATATTATGGTTATCAAAGGCAATACCTTGTTGTGTCTCTAACCTCCTTAATGGAGCTTGTCTTGGTGTTTTGTCACCAAGTTGATGGGCCCAAAAGTTCCTTCTCAAAAATTGAGTGTTTTTGCTGGGGTATTGTGGCTACTATTAATCTTGTGGGTATTTTTGTCATTTTTCTGCCCATTAAGGGTGCAGAAAATTTGCTTGTGTTGGGTCGTCCGTTATCACTCATTAGGCTGATTTTGGTGCCTCTAAGAGAAATAAAGCTTCTTTATTAAAAGAAAGAAAAAAACGTAGGTCAGTTTGGAAAGTTCCTTCATTTGATCAACTTGTTATATTTACATTTTAATGATTTGGTTCGATAGTTAAATCTTGGATGATATTTGACAATAATAATAATCTACAAAAGAATAATCGGCCGCCTTGCCGCCTCGCCGCCTAGGTGGCCATTTTTTCAAACCGCCTTGGTGTGGACTAGGTGGTATGCTTCAGGCGAAAGGCAGGTGCCGGCATAAAATGCTCCTCGACCATTTGGTAATTTCATCAGTTTGCCCCTCAAAAATGTTTTTAGTGAGGTTTTCAGTGAGCAAAACCTTAAACAAACAAGATTTGAAGATTTATACCTCCTCGAATTCTCACGAAAGTAAAGGATATTCATCCCCAATCTTTTTTAGTCTTATAGTGGTTGTAAAACATGAGATTTGGGAGCCAAAACATTCCGATTGGGCCGATGTCGTTTCCATTTCAAGACGGTTGTTATATTTCAATATTTTTTATTACGTTATGTATGGGTTTTTGTTCACAATGTCTTATGATATTATTCTTTGCTTTTTGTATTTTCTTTTGATACTTTATGATACATATTTGATATGTTATCAACTATTTGGATTATTTTCCCAATTTGATATTTAGTTTGGGTCTTTGGGATAACAATTCAATGGAAAAAGTCCATTGCATGGAAAAAGTCCAATTCCATATACAATAAAAGGGGATGGGGGGTCTAACAATCCGCAAGAATCGGCCCCTCTTTCCCCAATGCAGGCCGCCTTTGTGTCTTGGCACTCGCCTAGGCAGCCCAGACCCCTGGCTAGCTAGGCTTCCGCATCCGTCTTCTTGAACATTTATAATAATAGAGTTTATATTTGACAATAATCTTGGATGGTATTTAACAAGAACAATAATAAAAAAAGGCCCGTATATGGTGGTTGAGTTGATGGTATTTTCTCATGTGCGTGATAGTATATTACATATTTGTTTCATAATTCCGACGATGTAAGTGTACCTATAGTAATAACAAAAAAAAAGATCATATGTACAGATTTATAAATTTGACATTATATATGTGATACTGTCTAGGGAAAAGGATTTGGTCGCCTTAGGGTGGATCGCTGCAATATTTGCCTGATCTCATTTGTGGGGGCTTGAGGAACATTTGTTTGGGCTCAAATTTTTCACACTCACTCTTTTGGACCTAGCAATATCTTGAAGAAAAATTGAAATATTGTTTTAGAAAATGTTTTCATTTTAGTTGGAGCGAAAAGTTAGTCAATGAAGGCTTTTAAGAGATCTAAACTTTATGTTAGATCAAGGTCTTGGGGTGATTTGTTTGACCCCAAATATTGTACGTCAGCTTATCATCACTAGACAATTTTTCTTTTTTAAAGAAGCTGAATTTGCATTCTCTATAAGCCAGTTTTTTACTTTCCAATAAATGAATGGTTTGTGTTCACTGTTGGGCATTGTTCTTTGGGATATTTCTATGGTGCATTTGTTTTTAGGTACATTTTTCTGTGTGGCATTCTATATCACATGTATAATTGGTGTTGGGTAGGCGAAGTGGAGAGGTGCATCCAGAGTTTTATGTGATCACCGCATACCTTTGAGACTGAAGGGGAAGTTCTATAGGACGGTTGTAAGACCAACTATGCTTTATGAGACAGAATGTGGGGCGGTCAAGAAACAACATATTCGTAGGATGAGCATAACTAAGATGAGAGTATTGAGATGGATGAATGACAACACAAGAAATGATAGATTTCAGAACGAATACGTATGATGAAACTTATGTGTGGCTTCAATAGGTGATATGATTAGGGAAAGTAGACTTAGGTGGGCTGGCTATGTGCAGCGTAGACCTAATACTACACCATTTAGGAACCTCAAGGGTCATCATTATGACTATCATCATCATCTAAACCTTATCGCAACTATTTAGCATCTAAAGTGTCCCCTTAGCTATGTTTTTTAGCGACTACAAACATTATAGTGCTCCACCCTTTTGCGGACCAAATTTATCTCCATTATCAAATATTTGTGATGTAAATACCAAAAATATTTATAAGATAGAAAACCAGGAATTCAACATACTTGCCTGGCAACAATACGCAAGGCAACCATTTTTCTCACAGGTTTTTCACCTTCGATAAAATAAAAGTACATGAAAATAATAAATTTGCTGATAGTAAGAAATTGTCATTTGTTAAAGTATACGTGGGATCTCTAGATTTTGGGAGAGTTGCTAGTTCAAATCTGTTTGAATATACACACTAATATAATGTTGGGTGTTGCATTTAGTGTCGAATGTTGTAGCTGTGTAATGTAGTGAAGCTTCTTGTGTTGACCAAGAAGCCGACACTCTCGGTAAGGGAGCTGCTTCAACAATGCAGCCTAACCCCCCCTTATGTTGTGGGTCTTACAATGGGATCTTTTTTATGACTAATTTGCCTCGCCTCACCTAATTTGTGATTTTTGTATAGGGTTCCTCTTTATGGCTGGCCTTTATGCTTTTGTACAGAGCTCCCGTCTTTTGGGATGCTTATTTTTTGTATAGAGCTCCTGACTTGTGGGAAGCCTAATTTTTTTATCGATTCTACTTCTCTTTTAATAGAATAAAACAATTCAATTTTTTTAAAAAAAGAAGCTTCATGTGTTAACCCGGATATCTATGTTGATGATGATCACATGGGGGAAAAATGTAATACAAAATGTAACAACTCCAATGAAATTGTACACTCTGGATGTTTGTCCGGGAATGAAAGATGCATTTCATGGAAAATCCGCAAGTGAGAGACATGAAACATGCTTGTTGGTTTTTGTGATAACTTGATCCGCATATCCACTCAGAGGAAGGTCTTTTCATAAGCGAGTAGACCCCCTCCTCTTTTAAAGAAGATTTTCTTAGAAAAGTTATTATTTTGAAGGTTTATCTGGAGAATGTACAAGTAATTTTGCTTAATTCTAAAAGGATTCATATATCCTGATCTTCTTTGGGGTTTTAATTTGCCCTGCTTTCGAGTTTGACATAAAATATAATTGAAATGTGTAACGATTTTTGTAATTGTCATTCTTTGAGGATTGTATTCCTTAAAACCTTCAAAAATGTACTTGCGTAGGTTTCTGCCATCTTCTAGATTTATTCCAGTGTTTAGTCATGAGAGTTTGTCCAACACTAGTTTCCTTCTCATTTTGTTCTTATTTGGATTTTAATATTTGATTGCTCCATATCCCATTGATTGCTATTATCCATCCATTATAAATATTCTTGAGGGCCTTGGCCATTCATTTGACCTGGCATATCTTTCTAACAAGGTTTGTCTTGTTTTCCCTTGTGCTGGGATTTGGCCTTCAAAGACCTTAATACTTGGTCTTTGATTCATAGCTCTTGTAGATGCTCTATGTGATTGTGTGCTCATGCTGTTATGGCTATAAAGAATTCTCCTGAGTTAAGTGGGAGTGTTTGGCTCTATTGATCAAACTGTTGGGTATTGGTGGCCATCAAAAGCCTTATGAGAGCATGTAATCAATATTTGATACAGTGGAACAATGATCTTCAGTGGGAGGATAGTCTTGTGGGATTGAAATTGACAAATGATATTTGCCAAGACTTAGACTAGGCTTAATGAGCTAAGCCAATCGAGTTACAAAACCTAAATACCTAGGCATAGAGCACAACCGATGAGGGTTAACACGATTATCCTTTGATGAGGTTGGAGTTGCCCATGGTAGTGAGCCAAGGGACTGTGTGACCCTTGTGTGTGGTGGTAGGCCTACTGGGACGAGGGCCAAAGCCTCATCTTGAACCATCACACGACATGTACATATGATAGTTGTATTGGAAAAGTAAATTACCATTGAGGGTGATATGTGTACATGTGCGAGAGATGACTCCCATATGCACCATAAAATTCTGGTTGCATCAGGTCTGTGTGACATTGGATTTGTCTCTAGGGAGGAACCTGTAGACTAGGATTGTGTCTTATCACCTGTTGGCTTACTTTGGTAGCCTCATCCATAGATTAGGATTGTGTCCCCTCACCTATTGGCTTAGTTTGGTAGCCCAATCATGAACCCCTGTGATGGTTTGTGGGTTATGGGAACTGCTGGCTCAGTTTAAGAAAGTGAGTGTGGATTATAGTCCATAATAGAAGATGAAGTGGTTCAGTAAAAATTAATTATTCCTTAACATAGTTGGATCCAAATCCCATCAAATTAATTTAAAATCAATTTAATTTGATTTTAAATGATTTTTAGATTGATAGATTGAATTTTTAATAAATGTCTACATATTTTATTTTCTCAAAATGGATTTATAAATAGAGAGAGACTGAATTTTCAATATTTTCATTCAGAGAGAAAAATAAAATAATCCTCATTTTCTAAAAATCAATTTCTGTATTTTATAAATCATAATAAATATGGGGGCCAATCATGGGCTTTGGGGCCCACCATGTTTAACACATGTGGGTGTTGCGGGGCCAACACAAGGACCCATGAGAGGCATGACCCCCTTTATGCATCTCTTCCCTAATTTTGTGATGAGGCCATTAAGGCACTCAATCAAGGTGAAACAAAATGAAAGTTTTGACAATTAAGAGAGATGATTTTGAAATCCGAGCATGTATAAGAGAATTATGGAAGAGATAGGGAAAAGTATTATATTTTTTATATTTATTCTATTTGATGGAATTAGGCTAAGATAGCTGAAGGATAGGGTTCTAGCACGTTCCTTTTAAACATGATGGAATGGTTGATCTAAGGATTGTAAGGCTAAGATGTCTCACCCCACAGGTCTCTTATTATCAGTGGTCTAGATCTAATTTCCATAAGGATGGCTAACCCTTAGAAACTCTAACCCTAGAGAAAGTCTATAAATAGGCCCTATGGGGGACTCAATTCTCTACACCTTGGATCCCTCCTCTCTCTCTCTCTCTCTCTCTCTTTTTCCCTCACAAGGTGGCACACTACCCTCGCTCTATCTCTCTCTGATCTCTTATCTCCCTCTAAACCTCTTTTAAGAGTTAGAAAAGATTTTTAGAAGAAAGAAAGGGACCATGCCCCTACCATAGTAAAAAGAGGGCGACGCCCCACGTACTAAGGCATTGAGGCCTTCTTGAGTTGCTTCTAGTTCTACCATTGCTCTCTGATTTATAAGGGTGATGGCCTAAGGTTTCTCATACTTTGAAGATCCGAAATAAACCATTGATCCTGTGCACCATCTGAGGAGGAGACCAAGAGTGGGTTGTGCAAGTCCAGTTAAGGTAAACTTCTGGCAATTTACTTTATTCTTTGCAATCTTATGTTTTCTTGTTCCCAAGAGTCTTATGTAATTTTTGCATATTGAATAGGAAAAGGGCTGGGGTCGTGGTGGTAGCATCCCCACACCCCGTTACCACATCGTGGTATTCATTCCTACCATAGTTAGCAAATCGGGGACTTTTAATAAATCGGCTTACCTTAAAATCGGGAAAAAATCTTTTTTTATTTTAAGAAGTCAGATGAAAAAATCGGATAAAAAATATGGATCGGCAAAAATACTTCATGTAAAGATATCGCCAATAAATCGGACTAAGCTCAAAAATTCGGATAAGTTAAAATGTTAGAAATTTTGGAATTCTGAAAAATAAAAATTATGTCAAAAGCATCAATAACTAATCCATTAAAAAAAACTTTACTAGACTAATATAATTAAGTCAATTAATTTAGATGACTCATGACTCTCATCCAGTCATAGCTTGTACATCATCTGGTATTGAGGACAAGCTTTAATATCATTCCCTTGTTCTCTTGACAAGTGATATTTGAATCTTGTTGTCCCGGCAGAATATCCTTCACCGCAAAACTTGCAATATAATTTATGTCCTCTTTTTTCACAATAATCCAAAAATGAATCTTTTGACCTAACCATTGCATCTTCTTTCTTTTTTTTTAATAAAAAAAAAAGAATATATAAGTATACACACATTAGGCGTTCATGCTCTTTATAAAAAATAAAATAATAAGTTCATGATAAATACACCATATGAATTTCTTCATTAAATGTTTTAACAAACATCACACCTACTTAGTACATACCAAAAAAATACATATAAATTTTCACATTAAATACTTTAAAAAAGATCATACCTACTTAAATACATGTCAAGAAATGGACCATATATTTTTGCACATTAAAATCAAGTAGATCTATAAACATATAAAACTCTTGAAAATAGACGGTGTAGATAATATGTTGTAAAATGCACTATTTCTGAGACTTAAAATGTTTTTATTTTTCGTAGTCGTACATCTCGATGTTGAGATAAATAATAAACCCTAATTCCTAACAATACATAAATCTATTGGGGATACAAATTTCCATTTTCGGATTTTATTTTGTGGAAATAATTTGTTTTTTTAGAAATTACACAATAGGAAAATAGTTGTTTTTCTTTCTAAAAATATTGCAAGTAAAAAACGAAAACCATTTTTTTGATCCCGTTTTTTTTGTTCCTCATATAAAACATGTGTTCACCGGTTTTAGAAAAAAATACGTTTTTTTGGCAAGCTTTTAAAAAAGACGGTGTTTAAAACGATTTTCAAAAAATCTCCAAATTGCAAACTATGATTCATACCACTAACCACCCCCCTATTAACACCTTCAAATTTAACTCCCCAATCTATTGAAAAAACAGGTCGGGGCCTTTCTTCCTCACTGAATTATCCAAAAAAAAAGAATAAAAGAGTTTTTATTGGAGGCAGCTAGTGAGAAAATCTTTTGTAATTGATTCTTGTTTATTTTGAGTTGATTTTATTGTATTAGGACCCCTATAAGTGTTTTAGCCGGTAAAAAGAATAAAAATTAAAAACCGTCTACCGTGCTAGTTCACCCTGTCCAACTTTCAGAAACATCCCTTGTGATGGGGCTCTATGTCCTTAGAGTTATATGGCATGAGTGCCATATTTAAGCGGGCTTCATAAGGGACTTCTAGCGGCTGAATCAGTCTTGCCTTAGTTTGTAGCAAGGTTCTAAAAGTTGGCTCAATCGAGGTCTTCGGCACTTGCCCTAGCCGAGTTACTTGGGCAAGATGACTCAGACACGCCCTAGTCATGTCAGAGTCAATGAAATGGCCCCAAGAGGTCCCAAAATGTCGTAAAAATAATTCAAAAATATCGAAGAAATTGAAAATCTTTAATAATAAAAAAATGTTAGGAGAAATGATAAACAAAATGTAAACATTGAAGTATATTGTAGTTAATATTGTTTTACGATTTTAATGCTTATGCAAATAATGCCCATCAATTTGTAATTCACAAGTTCACGTCAAAAACAATAAAAAGTAACGATTGAGATACATTGCTCTGCACTCTACAATTTCTCGCATACAATGTTGCATGTCGGTGTCCAGTACGTGTTGGGGTGTCTGCCAAACATTCTGGTCGTTCCCTAACACGTCCATACCACTCCCAGTTGCAAATTGTTTATTTTCTATAAAATGTAAAATTTATAAAATCAGAAATAATTTTGAAAATTACCCAAATGAGGTATGTTAAGAAAATTTCATCTGGAATTACAACTAGCATAGAATAATCATCAAAAGGTCTAATGAGTTTAGTGTTTAGATGCTGGTTATTTGTTTTATGATTTATTTTTTTAAATAAAGAACTTAGCCTCTAGATATTTATCGTACTAAAAAGGTACATTAACAACAATGGTTGGTTTGGGTTGGACTATGTCTCACCTACTAACCCTATTTCGAATCCCACTAGGAGTGTGTTGGATTTTGAGTTTTTTAATTAAAAAAGAACTCCAGATATTTTTTTGAGAAAAAAAAATAAAGGTGATATATAACAAGGGTTGATAGCCCATGTGGTAGGTGTGAGTTTCTCTCACCCAGCAACCCAAGTTCAAGTCCTACCAGGACCGTAATGGACTTTAAGAAAAGAAGACACTTCATGTCTGTGTTGGTGACACTTCTGGTGGAAGTCTTCGACACTGTACTGTACACACTAAAATAAATGACACTTGAACCGTACATGTCCATGTTTTGCCTGCAGTCTACTTGTCGACACGTGACACAGGGCCGCAGTGGGAGTGTTGGGTAACATTGTTCAGAGACACAATCACAATCTCATATAGAACATTTCAATGCAAAAAATACATCAATGTACACTTGTACCAAAAGGACCCATCGTGAATATATAAAGGAAGCGGCCCCTCCCAAATATCTGCGTAATCAAGGGAGTGGTCTCTATCCTAGTGTTATGTGACTCAAAGTTGCTAGCACTAGCTGCAGCGGTCCCTAATCCAAATCACCAAGGTTAGTCCAGGCTTCATGCTAACTGCCACCGTGCTCTATCACTCACCTCATAGGCTTTGTCTCCCAACAATCCTTGGCTTTATCACCTAACACCATGACCGTCCTCTTCAGTAGAGCTCTCAACATCTTGGCCCTTCTCAGCTTCCTCTGGTTGTGCCATCTATTGAGTCGCCTGATTAGCCCCCTCCACTTCTACATCATCTGGGGCCTCAACAACTTATTCTTCAAGGGCTCTCCTATTGATTGGTGGTTCTTTTTGCAGTTGAGGTTGATAGGATCGTAATTCTTCACCTCCCTCCTTAGCTACCTCTTCCTTAGGTTTAGATTATAGTGCACATAGAGTTGCCTCTCCATATTCAACATATTCCTCCTTGGAGCATCGGTCCACTTGAATCTAATCCAGTTTATCATGTATCTAGTAGAGAAACAAGTTTCGTTGAGGACCCGATATTTTTCGAATGGGGGGTGCTGCTTCCATGTTAATCCCACCATTTCGCTAAAAAGACAAAAGATAAATCAATAAATCACTCATATATGATCATACATAGTAGTTATGTTAGAATATAACATCATGGAAATTTGAAAGCTCGCTTGTATTTAAGTTTGTGATGACAAATCTAATGGGCTCTATATTACAATGTTGCCTCATCATGCTATGGATGAATGCATGTTTGTATATGAAGTTTGTGATCTTTTTTGTTTGCTCAGCATAGCCCTTCGCTTTCCTCAATTCCCTGATGATTTTAACATTAGATAAATATAGTGAGTAGTGTAGGCGCACTAAACTAATTCTTCGTCTTATTCAATAGTAGCTTCCCTACCCTAACGTAGCTTTTTGTACTATCAATGATGATCTACACAATCTTTTCCTCCCCATTCTCCTCTACTACTCTATGAAGTTGACTAAACAAAAAAGCTTTTCAGCCTCTTTTTTAGGAGAGATCTACACTGATTGTACACCAATCTTAGACCACATCTGCTTCCAATTTTCGAGGAAAAATTCTAGCTCAGCGACTTTGTTATTCAAACATGACCCTGCAATTACGCTTGTGGTTGGACGCTTGAATCCTGACCTTGTTTGAGCTTATAGTGGATATCATCATCTGATAATATTCACTATTTGATAAATTGGAAGGGCTAGTGTCATAGAGAAACCTATCAATTGATCCCTTTATTTTATCCTTAATTCCCAGCATCGATGATGTCTTAAGGGTCTTCTGGTTATATTCGGGCCTTAGGGGTCAATTCTAGACAATTTAGTAAGTTTATATTAGGGTTGGGTTTGGGAGGGGCTGGAAAGAAGTAGGTCTTCTTAAGGAGGAAGACTCGAACAGCCCCGATCCACAATTTCCCATGCCAGGTACCTAAGGGTTGCAATGGACTGGCCAACCTTGCCCTGCCTCTGCGATTTTCCCCATGGGGCCGGCCCAGGCCTAGCCATAGCCTTGTTAGGGATGGGCCGGGCTGGACTAGGCTGGGCAAAAAACAAACGAAGCAAAAATAAAAGAAGAGACAAGGAAAAAAGAGGGCCGAGCCGGGCCGGCAATGGCCCTGGCCTGGCCCTCGGGCCATAGTTTGTGGCCCAGGCCCTACTTTTTTTAGGGATGGGTGGTCCGGCCCATTGCCAGCCCTATAGTTGCTATTGGTTCGGGAAGACTGCTAGAATTCCCACCCATCTAACATGCATCGTATCAGTCTGGAGTTGTCTAGCTTGCATATTTGTTAGATTGGCCCTCCTTGCAAGTTCCATTTGGGCCTGAAGCTCTTCCTCCTCATCTTCTCAAGGCGTATAATAGTCACTACCTATCTCCTTAGTTAACCTGTCTCTGCCCCTTTTTTCCCTTTGTTGCCTCAATAGCCCTTCTTTAATTTAGCTGGTTTGTTCAAAAAAAATAAAAAATGGCTCTTTATATCCGGTCCCTTACTAGCCCAGGCACCTTTCCACATGGTTGCATAGCAACCCGATTTTGACAAGGTGATGTTTTAGGCAATTAACACCGTCTGCCATCTCCTTCCCACGATACCCACACTTTCCCATCCCATACCCTTCCTAGGCTGCTTCACCCCCCCATGATGTCATGCTGGATCCTTCTTGACACTTCCTAAGCCTACAAAATCAAGTATGCTGACGGCGTAAACACTCAACCAAGATATTTTTACGTACAAATATGCAATTATGCATCTACATATGAGAAGGTGTTAAATTACTAAGTTTATACACGTCAAATTATTTTTACATACTTCAAGAAACGTTTTTCTTGAGGGGCATTCAAAATACCTGATTACCGGAGGCATTCAAAAACATTCCTTGGCAGCATTAATTTAAAAAACTTCCTCTTGGGCAACCTTGTTTTTAATTTTTAATTCAGTAATAAGAATATGTTTATATTGCATCAAAACATGAAAATAAAATTGAATTACAATATTTTATGTGAGAAAATATTGCTCTCGCTACATCTGAGGCATGTTAAATGCAGGAAAAAAAACCATAAAAATGTAACAATATTATTATAATTCCATTAGCAATATTGAGTTAACAGATTTATAAATACATTCTTTTACCCATAAAAAAAAAATTTAAAATTGAATTACTGGATTTTTTGATAGATACTACTACTGAAACAATTGATACACATTAGATGTATCTAATAATACATAAAAAAATACAATCGGTATCATCACATTTAAAGAAAACCTTATGCTATAATCAAACACATTGCAAGTTCTAAAATCCTTTCAAGAAAATTGAAAAAATAGAATCATTCTCATCTTTTCTTAATAAAACACAACAAAAAATGCAACAGTAACATGATATTACTAGATTGGGTGATACTAATAAAAATAAACCAAACATATGATTTTAAAATGAAAAAAATTAAATTTTACTCGAATTTCGAGGCCGATCACCAAATCGACATGTGTGGTGCGAACTGGTGTCTCCAATTCTCACCAAAGCTTCCTCAAGCACCCCAAATCGAAACCACCAAGCCAATTTTGGGTTTCGAGTATAGTTTAAGAGATCTGAATCCAAATCTCAATTCTCTCAAATCATAGATTTTAATTTTTATTTTATTTTTAAAATCAAGCATCAGGTTGGATCAATAACGCAAAATTAGGCTTAGGGATTGAATTTCATCCAACATTGACCATAAGAAATCAGGTTGCTAAGCATCAGGTTGCTAAGAAATCACAAATTTGTAAATTGCGCAAAAACAGGGCCCAATTTTTAGATAAAAAACTTATTGAATCTTATTGTTTTTCTCAAATCTATTGTTTAGTAGATAGGTCTAGCTAAAATCTAACTAACATTTCAAATTCGGCTCAAATCAGTAAGGTTTAGGGCTCCAAATTGAAACAATAGTAAGAGGGGGGCAAATTTCCTCATATTGATACATATATAGAACTCAGGTGAGTACTGTATAGACCCAAATACTGTGAAACTTGGGCTGACTTCTAGACTCGCCTGAGTACTGTGAACTCAGATAAGACAACCCGAGGGCTGGTCTGTGTAGTAGTTACTCGAGTATTGCGCAGGGTGGTATCCTTAGGTGCCCAATTCTGGGCTCAACGTGCTGCTGAATCCAAGTAACTCTCGTTTGTCGGAGTTGACATGGATGAGTTTTGGAAGACTGGTTTGCAATCTAGGTCGCTCGCTCTGGTGGACACCATAGGTTGTGTATAGGCTTAGTCCCTGGATGCATCACCTAGGAGTGCTTACATGTTGCCATTGGATTTAGCTAGAAGGGAACCAATGCCCCTATAAGGACAAGGGTTGGAAAGCTTCAACACATCATTCTTCACAACACGTGCTGCTAGCTGTGTTTCTTTTTGGATTAGTGATATTAGCATGAATTTGCTGAGAGAGGACTCCTAGTGTGTATCCATGCACAATGTCTAGGATGGACATACTTGTCCTTGGGGAGACACCTGTAATATGTGGCAATATTGTAGTTCTTTTATGCCTTAGATAACTGATAGACCAATCGTGAGCCCTTTTACTACAGACGTCAAGGTTTGGAAGACTGGTTTGCAATCTAGGTCTTGGCTCGGACTAGTGGAATCCCCACCCTTTGATATAAGCTTGGTTCCTGGTGCATCACCTAGGAGTGCGTACAGGTTACAGTTGGATTTAGCTAAACGGAACCAAGGCCTTGTTGGGGGAAAGATAGACGCGTGGGAGGACAATTTTTGGAAAGCTTCGACAATTGTTCTTGACAACATGCGGGCTGCTTGCTGCATTTCGTTTTGGATGAGTGATATGAGCAAGCATTTGCTGAGAGAGGACTCCTCGCACTATAGGATATTGTGTCTCTAGACAGTGCCTGGGATGGACATGCGTGTCCCTGGGGAGACACTTGTAATCTATGGCAATGTTGTTGCCCTTACATACCTTAATTTACTTTTATTGGCCAATCATAAGCCGCTGCAATGGAGACATGTAGGTGATGGGTATGTCGGATTAGTTTGGAGTTTATAGTGTGATTCTAGGGTCTGCTATGGAGTGCCTAGTGATGTGTTTATCCCATAGCATGCACACTCTTTCAATGGAACTTCCCATAGTTTTTAAAGAGGTAATCACCTTGAATTTGTTTAGTTGAACAAGAGTATTCATGGAAATAATGTTTCGTTCTAAGCCAGGGAGAATTTTGCATAAAATTATTTTTTAGAAGTCAATTTAGGGGGGAATTTAGGAGCTCACGACAATTGGACCATGTTTGTGGACCACTTGTGGCCATGTGAAAGGGTAAGATAAGCCACATGGACTCCAATGACCATGATGTCCACATCGCCCATGATCCTATTCCGAATTGGACTAGGACGCATGGACAATTTTGCCTATGGTGGTGCGTGCCCTTTAAATTGGACTTCTAGATGATTTTTGATACTAAGATTTCCTGTGATGAAGGGGAAGCCCTCTTCTTAGACATCGAAATCGAAAGCAAGAGGGGAGCTCTTCTGGTCCCGAACCCACAACTGGCACACAAAAAACTCTATGACCAGTTCAAAAATCAAACCAATTAGGATTTCCTCCTTAAAGAATATGGAAAGTTAAGTTAATATATAATTGTAGATCTAAGGGAATCCTAGTAGGATTGAAAGAGTGAGGGGATAAACTTTACTAGGGATAAAAGTGATCTTTGGATCTAGATTCATGATGGCTGAGCAGGGTGAATGACTGCATTTTAGCCACTAACCCATTGATTTCCCAGTTTTATTTGAAGGAAGCTTGCCTTACTCCCATATTACCTCCAGAACCTCTGTAAATAGGGCACCCCACACCTATTTCTCCATAGAAAATCACATGGTGGTCCAATCCCTTTTAGAAGCACTTGGCAGGCTAAAAGAGAGATGAGACAGAGGTGCATGGGGTTTGCCTAGGCATTGGGGGATAGAAGGTGAGTTAAAAGGCCTTGTCTGTGGGGGTTAGATAGCGACCTAGAGAAACTCCCATGGTATCTTGAGATGATAGATCTGAGACAGTGTAAGGATCTGAAACCTGCATCTCCTACCCTGTGATTCTCAGTCCAAAACAGAGGCTAGAAAGAGGGCATTGCCTTTGGGGTGGTAGGCCTTGATCTCAGAGAAAATCTTCTGGAGTGTACAAAGTCCAAGGGGGTAACTCTAGGCAATTTTTAGGTTAGTGATTCTTGCTGATCTTTTTCATTCTTTGAGCATGGTTTTGTGAATGTGGCAGCAAACCTTTATTGGGCTATGCACTTTTTCCTCTTTTGTTTTGTATTGAATTGTGGGAAAAAGGCAGGAGCAACACCTGACATGCCACTATCATAGTTGATTACACTATGTCATTGTTTAACATATTTCTTTTATCAATTGGTGATAACATAAATATGTAATGAATCTGGACTGAGTTTTGGTTTTCAACTCTGTCAAAGATATTAACCATTATTAGGGATTGACATTAATCTGTTGACTGCCATATTATTTCATTGTTGGATGAATCAAATGAAATTCAGAATTATATCATACAATATATCTGTATTAAGGAAGTGTCTTTTCCAAAATTTGGATATGAAACATGGCTGAAATTCAGCTAATATACCCATTGTTTCAAAAACGGTCCGCCTAACGCCTAGGCGATTTCAGTCAAGATACTCATTACTTCAAAAGACAGTCCGCTAGGCGCCCGGAGGACCTCAGGTTGCACGCCTAGGGGTAAGTCGCCCTCCCTGGGTGCCTGCCCAGGTGGCCCAGGCAAGAGCACTGCTGAGTGCCCAGGTACTGGGCCCTTCTTTTGAGACCCCTAAGGGCACTTTGGGTCAGTTTTGACCCATGCTTTTTTCATTAAAGGCTATTGGGAGTATTCTAAACCCCCAAAGTGAAAAAATTTGGAATCTATATCCCCCAAATCCATTGATTTTGGGATTAAAAAAAAAAAAGAAAACTGAGATTTCAAGAAACATCCATAAGCTTACTCTTCATTGTTGGGATTTCATCCATAAGCTTATACTTGTCTTTTGCATTTCATCTTGTCTAGATGGTGTTCATGTGTTAGTATGGAGTATGCCATACTCTTTTTGGATTGGATAGTTGGAGGTTAATACACCATGGATTTGTTCATGTTTTTAATTTTTTCCCCTAAATTTTCAATTGAAGATTTGAATGTGTTTTAACATTCATGCATATATATTTGCAAGGAAAAAGTTAGTTAGAATACATGTAAATAAAAAAAAAAAAAAATACAAAACTAACGGGACATATTTGCAAATTTTCACCTTAGGGCACTTGAGGTTTTGGGCACCTGCCTAGCGTTTTTTTAAACACTGAATATACCAAAAGTTGGACCTTTCTCCTTTTTAATTAAAAAAAAAATTATAGGAAAATTCCAGCCAAATGTTATTCAAGAACTGGTGAACATTTAAAAGAAAAGGAAAGTCTGAATCTTTTACAGTATGTGTCCTGACTGAAATTGTTCGTGGAGCAATACAAGAAAAAAAGAAAAGAAACCCTTCTCTGATCTTGCCTTTTTCATTCTTAGCAGTAAATGAATATAATTATAGCAGAACACAAGAACAAAAAAACTGGTTATTCTTTAAGAGTAATGATTCCATTAATTTTTCGGGCTGATTATTTTTTAACTCAACAGGAAGCTGGCTATCCATGCTGCCCAACAGAAGCAAGAGAAAGAAGAGGAAGAGGAGAAGTTAATGTTGCAGAAGGCCCAAGAATTAGACGCTTTTGATCAGCAAAACCACGGTGCAGTTCCACAATACAATGATCGAAGCCATGTGCGAGATAAGCACAGTTTCCAGGGAGCAAACAGTGTGAAAGTAACATCTTATGAAGAGGAAGCACTTCGAACCATGAAAGCATTTTGGCTTCCTTCCGCTACGCCTGAAGCCGCCGTCAAAGTTGAGGCTCCCTCCACTGATACCATCTGTCCTGAAGGGAAAGAGAAACTCAGGCTTAAGTCCCTTTTCCCAGTGTACTTCACAGAAGAGAGTGATGACAGGAAATCTGGTTCTTTAAACAGCAGTTATATGTGTCCTAGCTGCAAAGTTACTCTTACAAACACCCTAACACTTGTGGCTGTGAGCACTTGTGGACATGTATATTGTAAGAAGTGTTCAGATAGGTTTTTGGTTGCTGATAAGGTGTGTTTGGTGTGTGATAAGGGGTGTAAGGAGAAGGGTTTAGTGTGCCTAGAGAAGGGAGGGACAGGGTTCTCGGGTCATGGTAATCATTTGGAGGCAACGGATTTCAAGCACCTTGGAAGCGGGAGTGGTCTGGGGCTTGTGCGACCTGCAGCAACAACATAAAGGCATTGACTGGTTAGTTGTCTTAGGAGTTCTATGCTTTCCTTGATAAAGTATGTAGAATATTTTTCTGGAGAAATGTTATAGACTGATGTTCTGCTCTGTGCTATTTTTGCCTCCATTTCGTTTTGTGTGCCGTAAGTGCCAATCCCTCTCTCTCTGTCACTCTCTCCACCTGCCAGTCCACCACGGCCCGCCCCCCCCCCCCCCAACCCCCACCCCCACCCCCAACCCCACCCCCCACCCCCACCCCCACCACCACTACCACACCTGCAAACAAAGACAAAAGAAAAAAAGATAACACAACAATCCGTACACTGCTGCCTTTTTCTGTATGCAATTTATTAAACTATTTCTATTTCTTTCTCTCAATGGGGTTTTCTGGACCCTCCATTTACCAACAGTTCCATTGTCAATTTCCTTGGAATTTGGTCATGAGTTTGAATAAGCCAGACTATGCTAGCAGATTGCTGTATTTGAAAGAAACTTGAAGACACAGTTCTGATGTTTCTTTATCAACTATGATTCTTTGTTGTTGTAACTTGCATGTCTAATGCATATAGTGACGATTTTATTCATGTATGTTATTTGGTTTGATAAAAAAATTTATTTGGTTTGATAAAAAAAAGAGAAACTAGTATTCCATACATTGCTGGATTTGTTTGGGAGAGAAAAGTTGATTAAAAGCTGGCGTAACAGATAAGAAGATAATGTTTCGGAGATCGTGACGAATGTAGGAGTGCTTTCTCTTAGATGGATCCTTCACTGATTCTTTGTCCTTTTTCCTTAGGTCTCTTGTCAATAGTCACTTGACGGTTTTCTTGCCAAAATTTTCTCCTGATAACATGACATTTGGGTTTTCTACAGCCATTCTCTGTCAAAGTTTACTGTTTAACTTCATCTATGTATCAGAACGTGATGCTTAGTTGGTATATGCTTTTGCGTTTGGTTATTGATTCCCTGAAAATTGATTGAGGGAAAAATTATTCTTATTTTTAATTTTTATTTAATTTCAAAGGATGTATATTATATTTTTAGTTTTAGGGTTTATTTCTACGGTTTTTTTAGTTTTCTAGAGATTCTGGGGTTTTTATATTTTTTATTTATTAGAGTACTAATCACGAGTACTGTTCATGGACATTGTTCATGGGGGTAAAACTATCATTATAAATTTTAAGTTTAAGTTAGGATATATAGGTCAATATATTATTTGTTTAGACACTTTTTGTACTTGGAACATAAAATAATATTATAAAGAGCTGCATGGGGGGCTTAGGAGAAGGTAATCACATGATTTTCCAGAATTGAGAAAAAAGAAAAGCTCAAGTTTGTGCAACCTGTGCTTGGGTGTGGAGAAGAAACCCTATGTTTATTTGAATTGTGCTTGTGTTTAGCTTTGTTTCTTACTTCTTTCTCAAGTTCTCTACATCAGCTCAACATATAGACTGTCCTGTAACGGTGTACATACTGTGGCATTGGACAGATGGTATTGTAGCATCGATTTTGGTGCCATAGATCAACAACGAAGCTGGGAAGTTACAACTGGGTCTAGGATTTGTTGATTTTGGCCTAAGGTTTACCAAATCAGCCTAGATATTGCTGATATCAATAGATTTGTGTTGATACTTTGCGTAGAGCTTCTGAATTCAATGCACTCATGACGGCGAGAAAGTGTTGTGGGAGGGGGGTTTTCATAGACCCACTCTGTGATCCCAAAAATGAAAAAGTTGAGGAACTTGACAGGAAAGTTCAGCAATTGATGCTGCAGTTTATGAGTCTCAATAATGGGCAAGACGGTGATCTTTCAACCCAAGAGGATCTCGTGCACAAGCTTTTTACTTTCGCGTTCCGCTTGGGGAGTTGAGTGATGAGGATAGTGACAGAGACCTAGATGTGGGGAACATCACGTTAGGATTTTTGATTTGAAGGATGACATTTTTTATTTTACATAAGTTGTATAAAAAATGAGCAACTTGTTGATTGGGGTTCACCATCAATCTTCAAATACTTACTCCAATGAACAACAAGATCGTTTAGGGGATCCTATCTATGATAAGGATTAAAATGATGATAAAGAGATTTTGCAAGAGGGTGAAGAATATGGAGAGAAGGTAGTAGGAGGAATGATCTAAATCATAGCCTTTGAAGATCTCATTAATATCGAAGATGTAGAGTATTTAAAAAATTTAGGGTATTGAAATTAGATAGCGCAAATGAAATATGGTCAACTCATAAAACTGAAACTTTGGTCCTGATTTCAGAAAGTAATAAAATAGATGTCGAGAAAATCTCCTATACAATTTTCAATGGGAGCTCCAGGATAGTTGTATTTGATAAATTTGCATTGATTCCTCAATATACATATCAAGATCCATTTTTTAAGGAATTTTTTTTACCACGAATAATATTTGTGCCGACAAAGAAAAAGAAGGTTGAATAAGGTGGTTTTGATGTCGAATTCATCTAGCATACTTCAAAACTCGAAGATGAGTTTTTTCCGACCAGGGGAGAATGATGTAGGGAAAAATTGTTCTTATTTTTTGTTTCTATTCAATTTCAAATGATGTACATTAAAGTCTTAGTTTCAGGGTTGATTTCTTTGATTTTTATTTTTTAAGGGATTTTAGCGTTCTTATATTTTTGTTACTTCATGAGTACTATTCACAAGTATTGTTCACGAAAACTATTCACAGATACAGTTCACGGGTTAAAACTGTCATTCCATATTTTAAGTTTAATTTAGGATATATGGGGTCAATTTATTATTTGTTTGGACACTCTTTATACTTGAACATTAAATAATATTATAAAGAGGTGCCTGGAGGCCCTAAGAGAAGGCAATCACATGATTTTCCAGAATTGGGAAAAAGGAAAAGCTCAAGCTTTTGCAATCCTAGCTTGGGTGTGGCTAAGAAACCCTAGGTTTCTTTGAATTGTGTTTTTGTTTGGCTTTGTTCCTTGCTGATTTTACCGTTTTCTCCAAATTTTCTACATAAAATATTCTCATGTTGCCTTAGCATTTGTAGATTTTGTATATGTTACCTTTATTTTTCTTGTTTTTATTCTTAATTGTTGATATTTTTTATGTTTGTTTCTTAATCATGTTATTTTGTATGTCATTTTCATTTATTTCTCTTTTATCTCAGTTAATGCTAGCTTCCTTTACTAAATACCATGCTTTTTCATTTCCCATTATTATCACCAATGTTTGCAAAGTTGGCCGATCCAATTCGGAACTGGCTAGTTAAACTGGAACCGGGCATTGGGACTGGCCGATTCGGTTTTGCTCGATTTAGGTAGTCCAATCGAGTATTTTAAAATAAACATTATATATATATATATATATATGAAGATACTACAAAATGCCTATAGGCGAAAATGAACCCTGATTTCGCCACCCTCATCACCAATCAAACTTCATCACACGGTCATAGTTGTCCAGTAGTGTTTCAATTTTCATTTTTTTTTTAATAATCAGAATGATCTGAAATTTAGAGCGTGCGTACATCTTAGTGAGGCGTACCTAATAAAAATATGAAAAAAGTAATTGGTAAAATATAAATTGACCAAAATACCCCCATAAATTTTTGGTGGTAATTTGGTCAATTTATATTTTACGAAATAGTTTTTGGATATTTTTATTAGGTGCACCTCACTAAGATTTCCACACGCTCCAAATTTCAAGTAATTTGGATTTGTAGAAAAAAAAAATAAAAATTGAAATACTATCAGGCAACTATGACCGTACGATGAAGTTTGGATGGTGATGAGGGTAGGCGAAATCACTGTTCATTTTCGCCTATAGGCGTTGGGAAGAGTTTTCCATATATATATATATATATATATATATATATATATATATATATACAACTAAATAATATGTTAGTTTAGTTTAATTTTATTTACTTTATTCGTTAGTAGTAGTAAGTAGTTA
>NW_006497083.1:485604-508506 GCF_000471905.2 Amborella trichopoda
TGGGTACAAATTGAAATTTTTTTTTTAAATCAATTTTTTTCAGTACTTTTCAACTTCTTTTGGATGTGCATTGTTTAATTATGCTGTAAATATACTTTTCATATTTTTTTGGATTTTTTTGTTTTTATTATTATTTTTATTTTTTTAACACTTTTTTAAACGGTCGAGATGTGTTCGGTTAGGCCAGGTGAACCGACCGGTTTACCTGTTACTCGGACCCGGCCCTTGGCCGGTTTATGAGTTTGGTTCAATTTGTCGAACACTGACCATCACCGTCATGGTCCGAGCCTTATCCGCAACTATTTGGGGTTTGACTACACGAATCATGTTCCATCATTCTGCTTTATCAAGGGTCATACCCTCAGTCAAAACCATATCTTGTCTCACTACTTCCATTCATGTCTTTTGGGGCCTTCCCCTTGCCTTTTTAGATCCTTCCACTTGAACCAAATCACCTCTCCTAACTAGTGTTGTTCTAAGTTGACGTTGCACATGGTCAGACCACCTGCGTCTACTTTCCCACATTTTATCGCCTATTAGAGCTACACCTAAGTTCTCTCTAATATATTCTTTCCGAATTCTATCCTTTCTTGTCTTACCACTCATCCATCTCAATTGCACTCCCAACATTCCCTCCAATACAGCATGGCTAGTTTTACAGCCGATCTATAGAACTTCCCCCTTCAATCTTATTGGTATGAGACAATCACGTAAAACTCCTGGAGCAACATCTTCCTCAAATCTCGCCTTTCTTATGGATAGCGGAAAAAGTTGTATGTTGTTTTTTGCCAACTTAATACGACCTTCCTTTCTGATCTGGCTTGGGACCGGGAGTGGTAGGGTTGTGCTTTTTCCTTTACAGATTACTAAAACAAAAAATAACACATACTTTTGTTTTTGATAAGCGAGTTAAAATTACATACTAATTACAGTAAAAAGGATGTAGCCAAAAAATAATAATAAAAACTATAGTGAAAAGGCCTATCACTAACTGCTTTCATGCTCTAGCCATTTTTCTTGCTGAATAGATCCCATGAAAAAAAATATCCATTTCCCATTCAACCCTTCTGTTCTGTTCTTTCTTGCTGTTATGAATTATGGAAGACCGATCCTGAAGTTCGCAACTCTTACCTTTAACTATCAGGTGAAGGGGCAAAGAAGGAAAAACAATAGTTTGAACATTTGGCTAGGTGAAAAGGTGTGCCTGAGAAAGAATTTGTCTGGGTAAAATATGCTACTTCTATGAGATTTGAAGCCAGTACCTAGTCCTAGATTTAATGCTGATGATAGGTTCCCAAGGTGGGGTATTTCTCCTGGACCTCAAATTAGGCACCTGTGTGTTGCAGGTGCCGGTGTGGATTATGTACTTGCCTCATGGCACAGCATATGCAAAACTATTATAGAGCAGACCTGGAAGTAACCCTCCATTGTTTGAGGTATCTGTTGTTGTAACCTGCATTCAAAAGCTAGGAGTCGTGCAAGTGCCTGGAGTGTGACTCGACAAGACCCCCCAAAAGGGACTAAAAAATCCTAAAAATTTGGAAAATTTTAAGAACAATAAAACAAAAAAGAAAAAAGAAGAAAAATTACGAACATGGGGAAATACATATATAAAATAAAACACGCCAAAGTGATTTGGGATTCTAGTTTGTATCTTGTTGTCCAAGCTCTTGAAATTTTTAGCTGTAACCCATTTCAATATTCAAAATCTCGCAAATCTGAGATTTTGGAATGTTTCGTCCCTCCCCCCCCCCCCCTTTCCCTCCTTTTTCTTTGTGGAATCTATGGAACTGATGAACACTAAAAGGCTTAGGGACACACTTTTAGGGTGGATTGAGCTACTGTTGCAAAAATCAAGCAAGAAAGCAACTTTAGATTCGCAAAATAAATTTGCAAATCTGAGATTTTTTATTGTTTTCTGCTGAATCTGAGCTCTACATTGATGGAGGATGGAAAATACACCCTTGGGGTGAATTTTGAGGGAGATCAGAGCTGAATGACTAAGAAAATGGAAGTAAGGGAGGTTCGGATTCCTGTCCCCCTTATTTCAGTTAGTGTCAGGCTCAGGTAGTTTTTGTGGCGTCACTTGTGTGTTTCCTTGGTCCAGTAGGTATTCACCTGTATTACTGTGCCATCTCGGACGAGCACTACTACAATACAGGCCCCAAAGGAATTGGGAGCCTTTTGAACTTAGCAGGATGCCAGCCTAGTCCGAAGTCATACTTGGAGTTTTTAAACCATGGTTGTAACCAGCGACATTAGAAATATAATGGGTTACATATGCTATGGGATTTGATGGCCGATATCTATGCTTGTTAGTTTTGAGCATCATCATATAGATTATAGAAAGCTAGTGTGGAAAAGAAAAAAATTTCCCTCTAAGAAAACCCATGTACGATCTAACTTGAAAAGGACCTGTTCTATATGTTGTACATCCGTTTCCATTGATACAATGGAGACACGCACAACAATCTGGCAGATGACACATTGCTACGTGTTCGGAGTGTGAGTACTGGATGTGGGGCCCACGGGCACCCATCGTCTATTGAGGATCACTCTCATCAAGCCAACGGCTGATGGGATGGCCACGTGGCAGTCTGACAGATCTCAACCACATTATTTTCTTAACAAAAACAAAAAACAAAACCTATGCATGAGCTTAACCAAGACACTGCCCAAATCCAGATGTGTGATAATATATTGGTGGATGTTTGGAGTTGCATGCTGGACAGAAGAGACCTTTGTTGCTGTAATGCTCTTCTTCAACAAGCTGATTGATGCCCTTGGAAGCCACTGAGGGCAACTCCTGATATCTTGATGCCTCTACTCTCTCAAAGGAACTCAATTTCTAGCTGAGATCCTTAGAAGCCATTGCAGCAAACTCCCGAAATCTTGATGCCTCCACCCTGTGAAAGGATCTTAATTTCTAGCTCCTCCCACGTTGCTGTCTTCTAATGCCAAATTTAAGACCTAAAGCCTTGATGGTTATCATCAGTTAAGGATATTGTTAAGGGGCTTGGAAAGGGCCGACTATTGACCCACCTTGGCCGAATCATAATTAGGATTGTGGCAAGCCACGTAGAGGAAACAGGCCACCGATTCCTGTACAAACTGCATGCTTCTCGAATTCCTTAACTACTTGCTCAGTTTTTTCATCTGCCACAACCTTGCTTTTGTCTTTTGTTTCCATAAAACCGGCCTTTGAAAATTTTCATATTCAAGAACCATGGCTTAGATCATGTATCTCTAAAAACATTTAGATCAAGATCGATTTTCAGGGAGGTCACAAATGTACGTGTGTTAGCCAACTCATAGAAACCCTGTCCTTAAAAAATCTCTGCATCTTAATTGCAGGATCCTTGTAATTGGGATAATTTACTGGGCTATCTTTGATGTGAAATTGGAATCCATAAACTTCTTTGGTTCCTTATTTACAATTTCACAATCTGGTTTTCACTACTCAATGGTATCTATTATTTTTAAAGCAAATGGAATCCCAATGTCTTGAATTGTTACTGAATGGAATCTTTCCCTATCGACAGGAAGCCGGGCAAGAGTAATCCCCAAAGGCAACTTTCGCTAAAATATGAAACATAATTGCTGCCGTGGATTAGTTACATATGTTGTTGCGAATTCTAGCATTGTTGCAGGGGTTGCGCTTGTAGCTGAATGAGCTTTTTTTGTATTCTTTGCGCAAGGGTTTCCCCTTAATGCTCTATGTTACGCTATATAGGAAGAGTTACCGTCGCTCTTTCTGCACAATGAGATGAGGATGATATGCTAAAGGAGAAGATTTGTGACTTGTTCAAGGTGTCTTGAGTGTCATCTGTCCTGTAGACTGAAAGTGCTCATCACCTTGCGAGAGTAAAATGGAGTATCAAATGCTCTCTTCATTTCATCTTTTCAATGATTTTTTTGGTTGCCTTACACTCTTCATACTCTCTTGGATAGGTGTAGGACAGTGGCTAAGTTCAAATTCTTAGCACTTTGATTTTTAGTGCTCCATGTCTCATAAGCATCATGAGTAGCATTAGATCGTTGCATATTTAGAGGGTCTTGTGTGATAATGGAAATGAGACCCTCCTCATGGAATACATAGCCCTCTTTCTTCCTCTATTCAAGGTATTCGGTAACCACCGAATTGTCGGCCATATGCAAACACTTGAGCAAAATCTTAAGGGAAAGCTTTCTATGTTCCCCCTACAACATAGAAGGTCTATCCTCCTTTTTATCCAACCGTCTATTTTTTAATTGAAGGTTAAGATTGTCCCAATCGCAATGTCACGTCTCTACATTGTTTTAATTTTTTTTTTTTTCCGTAAGCTATTTTGACACCAAATTTTGGACGTTCATTCTTTTATTAAACTTGTACTAATGAAAAATATAAAAAAAATATCTTCAATAAATTAAAATGATCAAAATGCCCTTGAAAGTTTTAAGGGGTATTTTGGTCATTATATTTTATCAAAAAATTATTGTTACTATTTTTTATAAGTGTGCCCCAATGAGAAGATGACTCGTATCAAATTTCATATTTAGGAAATTTATATTAAAAAAACTAAAAATAAAATACTTTGAGACGTCGGATCGAAGATCAAACGGTGAGTGGCTCTCTGGATAAAAAATAGACGGCTGGATGGTAGGGGGAAGATAGAAGTTCTATGTTGTAGGGGGAACATAAAAAGCCTTCCCAAATCTTAAATGCAATCTAGGAGTAAAAAATGACACCAAGGTACATCTCTTGGAGTTTTGGCTCGGATACCACTTTATAGTGTATAGAAATCAATTATCTTGACTTGGACTATAATATAGACAAAATATAAGATAAAACTTCATGAACTTTTCTAATAAACTTGAAAATACAACTTGCAAAATCAAATTATAGCAAGATCATTCTAACGATAGTGAGCTATTGATTTTAAAATATACTTCAATGATAAGATAGAATTCAATAAGGTCTTTTGCACATGAACAAAACAAGTTATAAAATGAGATCATCAATCTACACATATATAGTGTGTATTGGAAAATTCTTCACCACTTAAATTTACAAAGCAAAATTATATATCAATTAACTCAAAAAAACTCATCACAACATGATCTCCATTACTTCAATATACATATGCTCGAGTGTGTAATGCATCATGACCATGGGAAGCCAATCAAACATTTATTGATACATATTTAAAACATGGAAGGATTTGCAGGGATTTAAACATCAAATCAAATGGGAAAAACGTGAGAGAAAACCAAGCTCTTAAAACACAAAATTGGTTCAATTGAGTTCACAATTCGGTTTACAAAATTTCGGCATGGTCTCTTATAAAACCAACAATTCAAGATATCAAAAGGAAAATCTAAGTGACTGATATGATCATAAAAACTCAGATAAATATTAGAGAAAATTGCTCCAAAATTCAAAGAAAAAAACTCATAGAAACTAGATCAAAATATGCATGGATGATGCCTTCAACTATATGGATCAAGGGAGATCAAAGATGATTCAAAAGATCCCAGTCATCAAAGGATGAAGAGATATTGTTGCAATTGAGAATTTACAGCAAGGAGAAACTAAATGGATCAATAAAAAAGAAAGAGATCTTATTCAATTGTTGAAAGCTTGAAAACTAGGTCATCCATGGCTTGAATTTGAGCTTTGGATCACCATTAATGTAGTGTAGGGCCTTTAGTGGAGCTCTCTCTCACTTTAACTTGAAGGTAGCTATTTAGAGAGAGAAAGGAAAAGGAAACTTGCTTTGGGTATGTCACTCAAAAAGGAAGAGGGAGAGAGAAGGGCGTGTCACACATTTAGAGATAGAATGTTTGTGAACTCATGTAGAAAATGGATGATTTAGGAGATATTTATAAGCATCTAACTCTTAATCATGGAGATGCTTCTAGATTGATGAATATTTACCCTCCATGTCTTCTACCAATGGTTGCAAAGAGAATTTTGATTCTAGCCCACCATCCACCAGCATGTCATCAAGATGCGTGGAATGGATTTAAACACATTTATCCCCATTTAATTCACACTAATTGCTTTGTAAGAGTATATGGGGCTAATAAAATAATGCCCCATAAACTAGATGGTCAATTGCATATTTACCATGTACCCTTAAGGTTAGGCTTATAAGTACAAACCTCATACCCCTTCTAGAATCTTCCACAAATGCACAAACCCCTTCTTTTAGGCATTAAACATGTGCTAAAAAGATTTTTTTTCAAAATCTCAATATTTAAAAAATACCATAAAACAATGCCCTTAACTTACTGGGTGAAGTTTCTATAGAGCCTAGGCTATAAACAATCAAATTAGAGCCTACCTTCAAATGGTATCGAGAATTATAATTTCAACACAAAATCTTTGTGATAGCCTTAAAATATATTTTCATCTTTATCTATAAATATTAAAGCTTCAAAAATAGTGTAGATCGACAAATTTATGAAAACTTGAAAATCTTGAAAAATGACATCCAAAAATGCATTACAAAATACACTATTTCCAAAACTTGAAATCGATTTTTTTCTAATGTCCATGCATCTTGATGTCAAGATGATCAATTTGAGGATATTTGGGCATCAAATCAATATCTTTTAGGGGGTTCCATGAGGGGGGTGATGTCACCCCCACATCGTCCTCCACGTGGGGTGATATGCGACCCCCCAAACCACCTCGTGGACACCCATTGGCCATATGGGTGTCCCGTGTGGGTCCTAGGGGATTATCATTGTTTGTCATTTCTTTCAAATAATTGTTTTTCAAACAAAAATTTGAAAAATCCACAAAAAGCATTAGAATGATTTTTCATCAAAATAAATCATTTTGGCATTGTTTTAAAACATTTACATGGGAAATTAGGATCCTTAGAGTTGAATTACAAATTAGAGTGCTCGGCTAGACCCGGAAACCAAAGTCACATTCTCAATATGACCCAACAGACTCATGACCCACATTGTAAAATTAGGGGCTCATGATCTCAGTCTATCAAAGTTAAACCACTGTGTGACTCTAAATTCCCAAGTATAAGTGGCTTTCAGGTGCACATTCGAGATGAAATACACACACATGGTGCAGGGGTTCCTCTCTTCGCACATGTGTGTACTTCTATCCAGTGGATCACTGGAAGAGTGGCTTCTCATGGATTGTGACTGTATATGCACATACTACAAGAAGGTTCTAAAAGTCAAGGATTTAAGTTAATGTCCTCTAGCGGCCCTAACCGTCATGTACATGCTATTTTATCATCGAGCTCATTTAAATACATAGTCACATTGCCCTTGCCCATCATTCAGTCATGAGGCACAAACATAACAACCTTGACTAAGAGGTATCCCTCAATCCTCTCAATACCTCCCATGCATATAAATCATCCTCATGTCTTAATCGGGGTTCCATGACTCTTGGTCCCACTGTGCCAAGCTCCTAGAGTCATGTAGCTCTTTTACTCCCACTAAAGTTACAACCATTAAAATATCGGAATTTAAGGCTTTGAAATAATATAATTCCAACAAGCACTCTATTCTTTAAGGCCAAATGGCAAAAGCCCAAACCTTGTGAGGGATTAGTATAACCCAAGCTCCATTGACAATTGGTAGTAGTTGAATCAACCTATCCATTGCGAATTGCTTAGACAGAACTCACTAAAAAGACACATGAGGACAATTTATGTATAACGATATCGTTCGGGCTTGAATTGTACATGAAGGAGCGACATAAAGCCAAAAAAAATTTATATTGATTTGCAACTATATAATTGACCATTAGTGTCTAAGGCTAATAATCTAAGTGGTTTCTCTCCCCCTTCCTGACACTACATTACTTAGCGTGATATTTGGAGCAGGTTTTTTTGTTTTTTTTCAAAGTCTAGTGAACTGCACCTTGAGAGGGTTGTCACCCAAGCATTCCCAAGGCTAGAAGCTTGTTATTGACTCAACCTCAGGCTGCATTCTATTATGTCGAACAAAAATTGGCTTGTAGAAGTTAATCCCTTTCCATGTATAGAAATCTTTTGGTCGAGATAGAAAGCTTTTTAATTAGGATACCATCCCTCACAACAGCATATTTTGCTACCGAGGCCTGCTTCCACACATGATTGGTCTAGGGAAATTATCCACCACAATTTTGTGAGTAATGCTTCACTAATAGGTTTTAGTCTCCTGATCCCAATGCCCCAAAAGAAACTTTGGGTACTAGCGCATTCCACCTAACTAGGCTGCATTTCTTGTTATCTCCCCCCACCCTGTAGGAAATGCTTCATCATTTGTTCGAGACTTTTGACAACAACATTCGCAACTCTAAAGATAAATAGTAAATTGGCAGGTTAATGAGGGTGGGTTTGATCAGAGTGATCCTGCTGCCATTGATAGATATCTTGCTTTCCACTAGTTCGATCTCCATTGAAATTTCAAAGCACAATGCCCAAATTGCTCTAGTTGATCGACCATCTAGTAGTAGGACCCCCAAATATTGGATGGAAAATCCTCAACAGTACATCCGAACTAGTTTGTTAGACCCTTTTTATATATATGAAGTTAACTGTATTGCAACTATAAATTTGTACATGGAGTGTTTGAGCCAAGAGTCCCTCCATGCTAGGACTCTTCATAAAAAATAGGTCAACCGACCCTATACAAAATGATCATATGGATCTGTCCAATGTTATTGTCTGTTAGGCCCTTTAGGTCATCATTCACAAATCCCATCATCATGAGCTTTATTTTACTCGCATTAACTTTCATACTCGACGCTCCTAATCTACAACAAGGACACATCACAAAACAAGTTATCATCCACATACTGTAAATTGGGTATCACTAGACCTTTTTGGGCTATTTGGAACCACCTCATTTTCCACTTTCATGAACCTATTTGATGACAGCGCTTAAAGACTCAGCAACTGTTGTGTAGAGAAAGGCAACACGGGATCCCCTTGTCATAGGCCTTTCGGTCTTTTTAAGAAAACCCCGTAGCCTTCCTATTAATTAGAACTAAGTAGATGATATATATTATGTAGTTCAATTGATCTACCTCTCATGAAACTTGGTTATCCTTTTAAAATACTTAGCATTCAACTGTTATATGCTTTGTTGTAGTCTAATTTACATATTAGTCCTGGTCTTCCCTATTGTTACCTCTAGTGAATGCAATCTTGTGGCAATAGCACGCTAACCATGATTTGCCTATCCTTAGTAAAAGTATATTGAGTCTATGTGATGACGCACTTGTTTGAGTCAATTAGCAAGCACTTTATATCGCTAGTTAGAAGCTTATTAGCCACCAAATCATATTATAGTCTCATATATTTGTATAAGATACACCAATAAAGTTCAAGGACTCGGAGAATTCACACAATACTTATTTTTCATTTAGCACGCATGGACCATAATTACAAGATAGACAACAAGGATGGGTCCCCCCTAAACAAGCAAAATAGATAGATAAATATCTATTTCCAAAAAACAAGATTCCATGCTAGTATAACCTACAGATCCTACACTATCAATAATCCAATCCAACTATAATCACTACTCTGAAGCCAAAAAGACTTGATCAAGGACATATCAAGGGCTTATAAGTTTGTATTTTGGAGAATATATCAGGTTTTTCTTTACTTATCAACATCACCAAACTTATCCTCTGCCTATTACTAGCAAGTCCATTAATGTTATAGGATAGAGTCTTCATTGATGCTTGAAGATATTCCCCCTCCTAGCAGTCCTGCATCTAGCAGCAATATGGGGCGTGCCAGCAACCAAATTGCTTGCATGTCTCTTTCCTAGCTTGTTGTCACAGTGCTAAACTCTTCATCCTCGGCCTTGCTCGTCATGGCCTTTTTTAAGATTTCCAATGAACCATCGTAATCCATCTTCATTGCCTTTAGCATCTCACGAATGTCCTGCCCATCTTAGACATTCTCATCTCCTCATTCGAAGTAATGACAGCTTGCCTTGGAGGGAAATAGCTTGCCCCATACCAAAGGTCTTGTCTATTGCATGGCTTTAGAAGGCTCTAGGGATAACTTTGAAGCTGCTCTTTCACTAAAAGGCCTGAAACAGAAAGATAGTAAGCTATGGCATAGGCTTTAACCAATATTTTTCCCGCATCAGCATTTAGTGTTGTTTGAAGATTATACACCCAAGTAGGAATGCATTATGCTAGTCTCTCACAGTAATCGTTATAGTGCCTCCAAGAATTGATGAAGGAATTTCACAACTAACTGACTTTACATCCTTAGGAATCTAGCACATAGATGGTTTCTCGCTCTCTAGGCACCCCTTTGTTTTCCAAGCGAGGAGGCACATGCTTCCTAGTCTTTACAGCAGGCTAATGAAGGAGGAGCTAATAGTTGTGCTCATTATTAGAAGCCATGACAAGCCAAGAATATAGAGCAATGATTGAGGAGAAAGTAAACAAACAAGTTGTGATAAGGGTATATAACTACTCTTTCACAAAGTGCAAGGCACAAGAGGAAGACGAAAGTAGCTAAAAGGTCCTAGCCTTGTGACTAAAGATTTTATTGGGCCAATCTCAACTATTGAAGGGACTGATGCAAGGTTATATTTAGAGAGCAGGGTCAAACACATGCATATTTAAACATGATCTGGCACCCTCTTCAATTTAGCATTTAGTTGATATTACTCTGGATATGTTGCAGTGGCTCTCCCATGTACCCCTCCCTTGATTAGGAGGAGTGAGGTAGCAGACATCATTGTATCCCTATTTGAATTTAAATTGCTTTTGTTATTTGAATTTGAGTTTGAATTTAAAATTTTCTTTTTAACTTAAACTCAAGTTGTTTGCTATGCCATATTGTCCCTTCCTATCCTCGACATTAGCTTCTGCAAATGATCGTCACACACTTGTGCTTGTGAGGCGACCCTTAACCCTTATGGCTGTCTCCCCTTCTTTCAGCC
Organism: Amborella trichopoda; assembly: GCF_000471905.2. The sequence continues at coordinate 496,522 of NW_006497083.1, forward strand.
ACCTAAGCTAGGTCCCCATGAATTTTGGCACTCCCTTCTCTTTCTGCCCATTAATGCCTCAAGCCATGCTCCTTGTTTCTCTCCTGAACCTTCATCTTACTAGATTGTTGGCTCCCATAACTTCACCATATTGACTAATCTATCTTGACTAGGAGCCACTTCCACTATAATGTCTACCATATAATCATAAACATTAACTCTCAAGATAATTTAATTTTGAATCTCATGCCCTAGATTATTTGAAATTTAACTCACTCAAGTTTGGGAAAAAAAAAATTCAGACATTCCAATAAACCTGTCTAAAATCTCCACACGCTTGAGATTGAGGGATAATACCATTATATAGGGATCTTTATGATAATACCAATTCTCTCGATATCATTCCTGCATCAATCTTAATTTCTTTCTAAATTGAGGACTAATACTATTATATAGGGATCTTTATGATATCGTGATTCCTATATTGAGGATCCAACACGCTTCTAGTCTCTAGAAATATGTCATTATTCTAAATATCCAAATGGACCTGGTAACCCGTGCATGCCATTTTCTCCACCTATAGGTGACTACTTCTCTAATATTTGTTTATCCTTATCTGTTGAATGAGCATTAAAGAGGGGCGACTGTGGATATCAAATTTTTTTGTGACATATTAACTAGTTGCGAAGATCGCTTTATCTCCTACTACGTTCAAAACTCCTTAGCACCTCTAATGGCCTATCAATGACCATAATGCGAACACCCTACTATTGCTAAAAGATTCCTCTTACACCCCCAACCCTAAAAGAAGAGCTCTTTGACCTAGAGCCTTCCTAAAATGCTATTTTTCTAACCTAAACTGCACTATGGATGATACTAGTACATTGAACCCTAGTGTACCCTTGTCCCATACTTCATACACCCCCTCAAGTCTCATAATTAACCAATCTCCTAATTAATCAGGCCTAGAACCCAAATAATATCTCTATTAGTTGTCCTAGACAACCTTGAGCATAAAAAACATATAAAACTGCATGACATCTACAAACATGAAAATCTACACCTTGAAGTCCTAGCACTATAGACCCATAAAAAGTCATCCAAATTAGACGAAAACTAAATTTGAATTGTAATATCTGCCCCGTAGACCAACCTGACATCTAGAAATATGAAAATTTACACCCTAAAGTCCTAGCACTATAGACCCATAAAAAGTCATCCAAATTAAACGAAGGCTGGGTTTAAATTGTAATCTTTCTAACGGTACAAGAATCACTCGAATTCTATATATGGTTGGAGAGTTTTAGCCAAAACAAATTTGTTTGTAGAAATTTCACTTTAGACCCTATGTGCATCCTAAGATATCTCGTGCACAAGTTTGAATCACACATGTTTTTTTGCCTACTGGAAACCCCTAGGCTTGAGCATGGTAGGCCCGCACGTGTACCACCTAGGCTCATGCCCTCTGAAACGCCTTGAATTTGCTGCGCATGCCACCACGTGTTTGTCATGCTCACGCTAAGATAAACATCTCATAATGTGCCACCACTTGATCAAGGCTGTTTCACGTTATTTTCCTACAAATGTGTTGTTTTTAGACCTTTCTATGGGGATAAAAAGCTTCCATTTTACCCTACTTCTACCGAAAGACCTTTATACCCCAATACCCTAAAAACCTTAATTTTTACTTAGACTTAACCCTAGACCCTCTAGGCCTCCCTGCAGCCACAACAGGCTCTGCCCATGTCTTTGAAACTTAGAAAAACCTAAAACACTCTAAATATAAACTAGGAACCATAGTCATTGTAGTCCACATCCCTCGAAGCCTTCTTTCTCCGATCAAATTCAATCTCAACAACGAGTGTCTTTGGCTCAATTATCTAGGAATATGACCAGAATAGTCCTCTCTCCAACTTCTCTTAATCGGGCACCAACTCCAAGTGTCGGGCCCATAGGTTTAGCTTAAAGTAGGCCCACTAACCTCTCTTCTATTTTTCCTTAGTTTTCTCTTATGTTTAGTTAATTTAATTCCTATTTTCTCTTTTGAAATTTCTTTCTAAAGCCTCCCCTTGTTTTTTTATTTTTAAATTTTTACTAAATTTTCTTTTTTTCAATTTTAAGTAATTCTTTGCTGTTGGGGCCAATGGACCACTGAAAGAAGGTCGCAAGGCTGATGATTATATAGTCCATAATTTGAAAGAAAACCCTTAAATCTACCCTTTGATCAACAATTCTTTTATTAGGGACAAGGCAAGGAAGCTCACTTCATGCCCTAAATTCCACATATAAACGTATAGAACTGCCCCAACACCAAACGAAGCATATTCAAATACCCTAAATTTACCCTCAATAATTTCAGCATTTTCTTGTTTTTAAACATATATCATCATAGGAAATCAATAGTGAGGATCGTAGGGTCTTGGTGAAGGATGAAGTGGTCAACAAAGGTAGATAGTTTATTTTAAAAAATTATTAAATGACGAACACAATGAAAACACGGTGGTAGAATGAACCATTGGCATAAATGACGGTGGAGGCCATGGATACATTTGTAAGATTAGGATATCAGAAATGAAAAGTGCTTTGAAGAAGATGAAGATAAAAAAAACATTATGACCAAATAGTATCTCAACAGAGGTTTCGAAGTACTTAGTGAAAGATAGACATTAATTGGTTGACCAAGTTGTTTAACAAGGTGTTAAAAACAAATAAAATACTAGACAAATGAAAGAAAGGTATGGTGGTACCTATTTATATGAACAAATGAGACATACAAAATTACATGAACCATTTAGGGATCAAATTTATGAGCCATATTATGAAGCTATGAAAAATAATAATTGAGCAACGGCTAAGGCATGAAACAATTGTATCAGAAACCATTCGATTTAATGCCAAGGAAGTCAACAATTGAAGTTATTTTTCTATTTAGGCAACTGATTAAGAAGTTTAAGGAGAAGGAAAAGCACCTCTATATGGTTTTTATTGATATAAAACAAGCTTATGATAAAGTACCTCAAGATTCAATTTGTTGGGTGCTCGAAAATAAAGGAGTCTCTCGATACCATATTGATTTGTGAGAGATATGTACAAAGGAGCTATAACCAGTGTGCAAATACCTGGTGGAGAGATAAATGAGTTTTATGGGGTGGAATGTTGGGTGGTCAAGAAATGACATATACATAGGATGAGTGTAGTTGAGATGAAGACATTGAGATGGTAAGTGGGAAGACAATAAGGGTTAGAATTCGAAACAAATACATTCGGGACGACTTAGGTATGGTTCCAATTGGTGGTAAGATAAGATAAAATAAACTTAAGTGGGCTAGTCATGTGCAGCTAAACCCAATATCGAACCTATTAGGAGGTGCAAGTTGGTTCAAGTGGAAGGCTAAAAAGGACAAGTGTAGGCCAGAAAAGACAGTTAGAAGTAGGGAAAAAAGCCCTGGCGATTTATGGCCTCTCTAAGGGTATAACCCTTGATAGAGCAAGGTGGTGGACTAAAATTTGTATAGTTGACCCCAAATAGTTGGGAAAAGGCTCCAATAATCATGATGGTGATGAGGAGTAGAACGAAATATAATGATGATTATGAGGAAATATAAAAAATGCTCTCCAAAATTGTGTAGAGTCTTCTAGAAGATTCTTACGCCCCTAAAAGTTTGTTTTAGTTGTCTATTCAATATTTGATATCCTAGTATGTACCTCACTTGTTCCCCAAATTTAAAGCAAATTTAACCTAATAATTCCTAATATTTTCAAACTTTATCCTAATTTGTTTTAGATAATCAAAAGATATTTTTGACGGTTCACATTTTGCCTCAACCAGAGTTATGGTTGGAAAGTTGTACCTTAAAATATCTGCATGTGTAAGACCTGTAGGTCAGACTGCTTGCGGCCAACAATTCCCCTTGCAGGTACATATTGACCACATGTAGCCTAATGTTGCCCTCATGCGAGTATAGTCATATGTAGTGCTGGCAACGGACCAGGCCTGGTCTGCCAGCCTTGGACTAGCCTAGCCCTACGCTCGACTTTAGTCAGGGCCGGCCCTGACTAAGTTAAAGAAGCTTTAGCCTAAGCCCTATCAATGCCAAGGCAGGGTCGAGACAAATTAAAAAGAAAAAAAAGAGTTGGGCCAAGCTGAATCGGAGCCGGCTTTAGCCCAGGACCGACCCGTTCCTACCCTTAGCCTTTGTTTGCAAGGCCTTAGCCCGACCCTCAAGCTACATATTTTGGCCCAGGACGTAGTTTTTTAAGGTCGGCTGGGCCATTTGGACCATTTCCACCTTTTGCCAAATGTGGCTAAATCATAGTTTGCATGTGGCCTACTTATAACTGGGTGCGGTCTCATTGAATAAGGACCACATGAGACAATAAGATATGAGTTTTCATTCTCAAATCTCAGCTATTCATTCAAAATCTCATGTCTTAGACCTCTTCATATAAATACCCCCTCTTTGTGCTCATTCCAAATAGTTCTAACCGGTTCTAAATAGTGGAATTCAAGAATTCATGCGGGGAGAGAGAGAGAGAGAGAGAGAGAGAGAGAGAGCTCTAGAATTTTTAGGTCTTGTATCACAAAATACTATCTATTTGCTATATAATTTTGGGACCAAATACGCATGATCATATAACCTTCGATTCAATCTGAGTTTAGGCCTAGAAACCCTAGTTTTCAACCTGTAGATGCCTCCCCAGTTTTGGCAAAGGGAATACCTAGGAATCCATAATGTTAGACCACTCTAAACCATACTAGCACGGTAATCTCCAGCATATGATAACTATAGTCCATACAGCCTAAGAAATACCCAAAGTAATCCCATAAGTGTTGGGCGTCTCATCCCATGAGGGAGGGACACCAATGGAATTGTTCATTTGTTAGAGGGGCAGTTTGGGAAAGTGGAAGAGGGTGACCTGTTGACCAAGTTACGATAGCACAAAAATAGGATCTCACGTATGTTTTGGTATGGGAAAATATTCTCTTATCTCTTTCTATAAAGGGAGATAGAGATGACCCTCTTTTTAGGAGGATATGGATATAATTCTAAATTCATAGTTATCCTTTGGATCATACACATAAAAGGAAATACGTGAGAGGTTATTGTTGCTCTTAGTTGGTTTAACATTAGGCCAATAATTGGGCAGACTCTTATTGGTGTATCAGAGATACGTGAAGCCTTCTTTTGCAGAGAGGGAGAAGAAAAATAGAGAGAAAGTTATCCTTCTCTTAGAGAGAAGAAGAAGAGAGAGAGTTACTATTTTCTTAGATAGAAGAAGATGAAAGGGAGCCAATGATCATCTTCTCAAGTCTTTTCTTTGTTGAGAGAGAAAAGATAGAAAAGAGAAAAAAAAGAGAGAGAAAGATAGAACATTTTATTTTAGAGAGAGAAAGCTTCCCGATAGCAAAGAAATATCTGAGATCAAAGAGGAAAATCTTAGAGAGAGAAGTCTCTAGATGAAATTGGTGATCGCAATAACACATGTTTTCTCGAAAGACTATTGTGTACCATGTGAAGTTTAATAGTGGATTTGCCTCTTTTTCCCGTGGATGTCACCTTAAAAGGTGAACCACGTGAATCTGGTGTCCGTAAGATATACTCTTTATTTTATTACATTTTTCCCACTTATACACACACAGATTTTAGCTTATATTTTGTTTTCCATATTTTCTGGTTCCGTTGTGCACATCTACATTGTACGAGAGGGTTCTAACTGGGTGAGCTCAACAAGTAGTATCAGATCGCATTTCCCTCGTCGCTTGGTCCTCCCTATTACCGTTTTAGGGTATAGTGAACCGAGCAGTTGTAGGACGAGTAAAGAAGAAAACAAATCTTGCTTCTTTAATCCTAGTCACTACTCTTGGCTTTTGTCCCAACTTGACTTCGATTAATTGGGCATACGTGATTTCCTTTAGGATTCAAACCCTCATGCGGTAGCTCTGTCGAATGTCGAAATTTTGTGAAAATTTCTGCAAAGGATTTACGGACGGTGGAGACTGCAACTCACTAGCGATAGTTGACTATAATTCACGAGCGATTGTGGTTATTGTAACTCATGAGCGATAGTTGACTATAACTCACGAGCGATAGTTGGCTACAACTCACGGGCGATAGTTGATTGCAACTCATGGGTGATAGCTAGCCGTAACGCGTGGGCGATAGCTAACCGTAATGCACGAGCGATAGCTAACCGTAATGCACAGGCGATAGCAAACCATAATGCACGACCGATAGCTAATTGTAACGAGGGGATAGACAGTGTATGTGTCTAGATGGATTCCAGTACCGAGAGAAGAATGATATCACTCATTGGGAATAACTTGATCATCTAGATGCCAAAGATGGAAGATCTACTATACTATCGGGACTTGTACCCACCCATTGAAGGGGTAGAACATAAGTGACAGATGATGAGTTGAAGAGACTGGACTGAAAGGCTCTCGAAACTATCCGACCATGGTTGGAAGAAAATGTGTTCCACCATGTGTTGACAAACTCACAAGCCCATGTCACAAATCGAGGAAGGTCCATGAATGGGGACCAAAACCAATCGAATATGAAAAAGATGATCAAATGTTTTCATTGTGGTAAAGAATGACACATCAAGAAAGATTGTCGAGTATGAGGTCAATGCCATGATGATGGCAAGCAAATCACTACAGTGACCATTGATGATGGTGTGGACGGAAACTGTGGTGAACGGTGTATTAATATTGCATCATGCAACTCGAATTGACTTGGGGATCATCAGAGTCGTTTGGTAGCGCATCATACCTCGTAACCTTCATTGATGATACTTCATGAATGGTATGGTGAAATTGAAAGATCAAGTGTTTGAGATCTTTCAGGATTTCCATGCAAGGTGGAAAGGGAGACATGCAAGCTACTAAAGTATATCAGAGTTATGAGCATGTGATCCATCTCCAAGTTGTATTGGGGTGAAGCAGTCCTCACAACATGTTATTTAATATCGATCATGTTGTATTCCTATTGATGGTCAAATCCTAGAGAGAAGTTAGACCGAAAAGGATATCTCTTATTCACACTTGATGGTGTTCGAGACATTGGTGCACGTGTCAAGGAACAAAGATCCAAGTTGAATAAGAAAGCACTCATATGCATCTTCTAAGGGTACTTAGATGAAAAGTTCAGCTATAGTCTGTGGGATCCTAAGTTCAGGAAGGTGATCAGGGGTATGGGTGTGGTCTTTTAAGAAGACTTTACTATTGAAGATGTGATGAAGACAATAAATCCACGAATCTTTAATGGTTCAGAACCAAGCATAGTTTATCCACCATGGTAAATGAAGACAAAGTAGAAGTGAAACAAGAGGATGGGTCCAAACAGTTCTTGGTGATGAGGAACAGGGAAACAACATGTTCAAAAAGGGTCACCCACAATTAAACTGAGAAGGTCTTTTAGGAGACATAAACCCTCTATCAGTTACCCCGCAAGGGGTGAAAATCTACCAGGAAGTCAGGTCGACAAACATAAAGGGATGTGGGTTAAAGCTATCTAACATGAGATAGATCTATTCATAAGAATCACGCCTGTGACCTAGTAAAGTTGTCGAAAGGCAAGAAGGCATGGGTTGAGTGCCAAAAGATCCCTTTAACCAAGAGGAAAAAGGAAGATACACAAAAGTTCCCTATGGGTCGGCTATAGGAAGTGCACGCAACAAAAGCGTGATGAGCTCAATTAGAGACTGTCAGTGAGTGCCCACTATGCAAAAAAAATATTGACAGACATAGCATTAGTCATTGTCTTGATCAACAATGAATCGCCACTATGCAAAGAAGGCATTGACCAATGAATCATTAGTCATCACCTTGACCAACAGTGAATCACCAATTTATAAAGAAGATAGTATTGACCAATGGACAGTCACCACTTTGACCAATAATGAATCACTTTAACCGTCAGTGACTCTATGGACTGATAGTGACTCCGTGAACAAATTCGGGTATTGTTAATCTTGGAAAAGAGTATTAAACAACAACCAATTTGATATTCAATTATCTCAAAGGATCATTCAAAGTGTGTTTGTACTTTAGGTGAGGAAACCTGTGTTACATAGGTACACAGATGAAGATATTGGTGGAGGACTAGACTCCAATAAGTCAATATCAGAATACTTGATTACTTTTGCAGGAAGAGTTGTTATATGGCAGTCCAAGTTGCAGAAGGGTGAGAATTTGTTGCAATTAGGGAAAATCTATACTGATAGCAAAATGCCAGATATGATGACGAAGACTTTGGCCAAATATAAACAAGAGTTATGGAGAAGCATGGTTGGCATATGTGCCATTTGAGCACTTGGTTGATTTGCAAAGGGAGACCTCCCTCCTAGGATTGGAGGGGGAGATTGTTGGGCATCCTATCCCATGAAGAAGGGACAACAATAAAATTGTACTTTTGTTAGAGGGGCAGTTTGAGAAACTAAAAAAGAGTGACTTGTTGACTAAGTTACCATACCACAAAAATATGATCTCACATGTATTTTGACATGGGAAAATATTCTCTTATCTCTTTCCAGAAAGGGAGATAGAGATGCACCTCCTCTTAGGAGGTTATAGATATACTTCTAAATTAGTAGTTTATTTTTTGGACCATACACATAAAATGAAATACATGAGAGGCTATTGTTGCTCTTGGTTGGTTTAACCAAAAGCCCCCTCTTTTGAGTCATTTTGGGAGTACACCTCTCTTAGGCCAATATGTAAGCGGACTCTTCTTGGTGTATTAGAGATACATGAATCATTCTTTTGTAGATAAGAAGAATGACAAGAGAGAGAAAGTTATCATTCTCTTGGAGAGAAGAAGAAGAGAGAGAGTTATCTTTATTTGAAGAGAGAAGAAGAGGAGAGAGTTATTATTCTTCTTAGAGGGAAGAAGATGAAAGAGAGCCCGTGATTATCTTCTCAAGTCTTTTCTTTGTTGAGAGAGAAAAGATGGAGAATGGAAGAAAAAAGAGAGAAAGATGGAACTTTTTCTTTTAGAAAGAAAAAACCTCTAGAAAGAAAAGAATAATTTGATATCAGAGAGGGAAATCCTAGAGAGAGAAGTCTCTAGATGAAATCGGTAATTCCAAGAAAGCATGTTTTCTTGGAATATTATTGTAACTTATGAAGTTTAATAGTGGATTCGTCTATTTCTCCTGTGGACGTAGCTTGAAAAGATGAACCACGTAAATCCGGTGCCAGTTAGGTTTATTTTTTATTTGCTTTTTTGCATGTTTTTCCACTCATATACACATATTGGTTTTGGCTTATATTTCTTGGTTCCACTGCGCACATCTACATTCATGTGAGATGGCTCTAATTGGGTGAGCCCAACAATAAAAACCCAATTTAAAAAGATAATATACTAGAATAGCTATACTACAAGGTCTTAAGCTCTTGAGAGAGAGGTGTGATGATATTTGTTCGGTGGCAAAAGAGGACTCTGTAAATGTTCTAAACTTGTGTAATAAAATTGACAGACCTCTATGGAATTAGAGGGCATTGTGGATGGAAGTTATGGATTTATGCCTGTCCAATAGATAGCTTTGACCATGTTTATAGGGAGGCTAATAGTACGTTGGACAATTTAGCAAAATCTGGGATTGGTTTTTTGCAGCTATCAGGTTTTAATTATTTACCTAGGTAATCCATTGTAATTCTTCGTTTGATAAATAAATTTAGAGAAAATATCTCTATAGAACTCGTTTTCAACTTTCATTTCTCCATCGACCTAAAGTTGTAAAACCTATTACTACATAGAAGTTCACTCTATAATATCTCCTAACTCCCCGAACATATTTTATTCATTTTTTATTTATTTTTTTGACCCAAAAAATTTAAAAAAGACATTATTTTTTAAACCCCTCTCTCCTCACATGATTCCTTTCTCTCTCCCCCGATCAACCTCCCAAACCCCTCTCTCTCTCTCTCTCTATCTCCCTCACGAACTTGCTGGGAAACTACACTAGCCCGGTCACTTGCTGGCCGGAAAACTACAAGAGGCCATGATGGGCTCCAAAAAATGCCACCGGTTTCGATCTCTGGAGCCATTGTCTTGACCAACTTAGTGAGAGAAAGAACTGCCTCTAATTCGTTCCAAAACCTGTCTCCAATTATATATGCAACTTCTCTAGCAAGAGGATCCTGTGAGCAAAGAAGCTTAAAGCAGTCATCCATTACAGCAAGTTGTAGAGCTCGAGCAGCGGCTATGATGTCCTCTAAAGTGGGGCAAATCAGAGGTCCTGCAATTGCAACTTCTCAAACCCAGCTCTCAATTGAGCTCTCGAGTTAAAAAAATTTGTGATTTTTAAGCAATTCTCAGCTACTTTTCGAAACAAAGGTAGTTGTTTACTTAAATCCTTGATCAAGTTATTGAACCCTTGTAATTGGTAAGAAAGGTTCACCATCCAATGGTTTTCAGACTCCAAATTCCTCAAAGCCTTGGCTTTGAACCTATCGGCGACGACACCAACACATCTATGAGCAACTCCATTGCAAATTGCATTTACATTGTCCCAAAGTGTTTCCTCCGTAAAATTTGAAGGAACAGAGCCAATAGTGAAAGCTGCCTTTCTAAAAAGACTGGTTCCATTAGGGAGGTTAACTGGTGAACGGGTTTCTCTTTCTAGAGTGGTGAGAAGAGGTAGCAATTGGGGCAGAGAGAGAAGATGGTGAGATGGGTCGAATGGTAGGGAAGCTAGAGAGAGGTTTTGGGAGATTTGTTGTGAAATTGGGGCAAGTTTCTCACTTTAGGTGCTCGGAAGCTGTTCTCGAAGGGTTGGAAGCAGAGAAGAGGGAGTTGCAGAGAGAGCATCGAAGCTTTACAGCTTTGGATGCACCAGTGTTTTGGTTTTGAACCAAGATGGGCTCGAGATGAACTCAATACCAAGCTCCCTTGCCTTTAATGGCCTTTGAGCGCACAGTCGTCAAGCCTTCGTAGCGCTTGAGCACTCATTTCACAGAGAGAGACATACTCTTCGAAACCAATAGTACTTGTCATAAGAGAGAAAGCTCATTTCTCACTCCTACATGGCACTCTCTCTCACATCAGAGGACACAGCTCTAGCCCCAAGGTCACCAGGCGCATTGTTCAAAGTGAGGAAAGAGAGAGAGAGTTAGAAAAGAGAGTATTTCTTAATTTGTTTGGGTTAAAAGTTGGAATAAAAATAAATAAAATTATTTGGGTGTTAGAAGATAGGTTTTAAAATTTTGAGTTTAAAAAGAAATGAAAGTTGAAAATGGAATCATAAAAATATTTCCCCATAAATTTATGTGCTCCTCTAAAGAGAGAGAGAGAGAGGGGAAGAGATTTCGTAAAATAACATCCACTCCTATAAGAAAGAGGACGATTTGCGTTGAAAATTGGAGGACGATCTTGCTTTCGCAAATTAACATGATAATACCTGTGTTTAGGGTTAGGTGACTAAGGATGATACTTCTCTCTAGCGTGTTGGAGTGCTTGTCTTTCTCTCTCTAAAAAGCCACATGTTTTCTTGTTTCATGGGATTAGCCTCCGACCACCACTTTTTTAAATTTAAATTAATGTCATTTACTCTTCCGTGCCGCCATCGTCCACGTAAATGCAGCTGCCCCTAAATAATTTAATTTAACATAGTCACCCATGTTTAGAAAACAAGTCCATTTTGGTGGACCTAAATTCTCTCTCAATGCAATAACTGTTCTTTAATCTCACATTGGCTCTCTGACCATGTGAACGGACGACCTTTCGCCAAATCACTTACATGGAAATGACTAATGTGCCCCTGAAAAAATTAACAGAAAAGTATATACATTGAGATCCTTCTTGTTTTTTTTAAAAAATAAAATACAATGAGACTTTTTATCTTTAGTGCAAAGCAGTGTTTTAAAAAACGCCGAGTCGAATCGGACTCGTCCGGTTCCACTCGGAAATCGTGAAAAGGGGATCGGATCGCCTAAAAAATCGGAAATCGTCCGGTTCTAGAGAGAACCGAACGATTCTGTACAGTGAATCGCCGATTCAC
>NW_006497083.1:509854-538704 GCF_000471905.2 Amborella trichopoda
GAATCGGTTTTTTGGAAGCCCGATCCGGGTCACCGATCCGTTTTTTAAACCATTGGTGCAAAGTGATCATTGATCTTAACCCTTGGATGTGAAATTAGATTAGATGACTGCATTTATTCCATTGACCAAGCTCAAACTTGAAAATAAATTTTCAAAGTTTGCGACACACCCAACCTATCAAATGTCACACCATATATATCAGATTAAAAGGAATAGAAATAAAAACAAGCCGCTCCAAGGATTGAACTCCTAATTTAGCTAACGCATAAGGCAAATCATTTGCTCCCCTATAAACATGTTGGAGCACCATTGTATGAGATTGACAAATATCCAAGGCGTCCATCCAAACACTCCTTAGATTTTATGGTGCTGAATCCAAAATCCATCTTAAAAACATATAGTGATGGGAGGACACATGTACATGTGTGTTGACCCCCACGCACCAAACATTTTACCCTAAAAGAGGGATAAAGTTTATATAAGGTTCCAACTTTAAAATGTATAATAACATAAGCACATAAAAAATTCATGGGAAAAGGTTGTTTTAATGTTGAAAAATCTTTTAACTGATCATCTTAATATGATGATGGATGAATATAAAAAAAAAAAAAAAAACTTTCAGTCTCATAAATAGTACATATTACAATACATTATCTAGACTTTCCATTTTCAAGACTTTCGTATGTTTAGAGATCTACTTGATTTTGATTATTTTTAGAGTTTAAAATTTTATAATTAGATATAAAATTAGTTTTTCATATAATCCTAATATTTTTTTACCCTAAAAATACTTAGAGGTCCGTTTTAATTGGATTGTTTAAAGTTAGCAACATTATAAAAACCGCACCCTATTTTAAGTGATCTAACCATTTCTTCTTTTATTTTAGTGCATATTAAACAGGTGGGATTGAGATGGACACTAGCAAGCCTGGACAAGATAATGATCCGAGATATGCCACGTGGCTACCAATGGATGGTGACGCCAAGATGGACCCACAAGCACATGGGATTCCAGTTCACACCTCTTTATGCTGCTTCACCCACTCACTCATAAACAAACCGAAATACGAGAAAGATCAAATTTTTTCCAAAAATAGAGGGCAAACAAATCCAAAATTCCCATACAACCCTTGGTAGGATAAATTTGGCCGATTTGCCCCTATCCAACTACATCATCCAACTTAAATTTTCTCTACCAAATTAGGAATATAATCATACGGTTTACCGATGGAGTGCTTTATTTAGGTTATTGGTTGGTTTTGGCAACCCATCTGGCCGCGATGACCATTTGTTTTGAGGTGATCTTAAGCTGAATATAAAATGTATCTACAAAATAATTGAAGAGAACTTCAAGCAACATACCGATGGGGTATATCCATCCACAGTTTTTTTTTATTACTATATCGGGTCAAGCGATTCTAAAACCGTCTTATACAATGGAAAAGTAAAAAACATATATTTCGTTAATCACAAATGAACTCACCGCAATATTCTTCCTTTGTATATCAAAGGATCTTCTATAATCTCTCACTATTGTTCTCTGTCAAACCTTGTCTGCATGTAGTGCATGACTTTTTTGCTGGTTCGCTTGTGATCTATTCATAGCCATCTGATGCTTCTGTTTAATAGTTGCAATCCTGTCGAGTAGTTGGGGTAGATTGTGTGTGAGTGTTCGGCTTGTCTAACGATTGAAGTTACACATGACTTCAAACGATCATCACATCCTTGAGTGGGCTTTGGAGTGTTCATCCCTTCTTGAAGGTGGGCTACATTATGCCTTGCGCAGCATGATGTTCTAGAAAATGCAATGCTTTCGTCGGAGTGACTTGAAGAAAAGGGCTTATATTCCTGATTTGTTCCTCGGGCAAGTATAAAAGTTCATCCAGAACGTGTTCACAATTCTCCGGATGCCATGATGAAAATGATGATAGAGGCTATTTTTGTTAATTAATTCTCAAGATGAGTAAAAAGGGGTTTTGTATTCTCTATGCACCAGAGGTACAAGAATTGACATCTTCAGTAAACATAATAACTTGATTTGGGTGTCCACAGGAGCATAATGGAAGGAGTGGATCCACCTGAGAGTCTCATAAAGGATGTAAAGTAATCGGAGAGTCTCGTAAAGAGCGAATCAAGGTCAATGACACAGACTAGGGGTCATTTATAGACATTAACTCTGGCTTTCTTCATAAAAATGCTAAAGTATTAAACTTGGTTTTTGTTGTGTGCAATAATTAATCTGAATCTAATCTTTACCTTGCTTGACCTAAGTAAGAAATGGATTCTCTCAATAGTGTATTAGACAAAGTTTAGGTCATGTTAAAATTATACCTAAAAAACTCCCGGCCCTAAAAAAAGCAGGGCTGGCCCACAAATGTGACAGGAAGGCTAGGCTAGGGGCCCAATTTTGCCCGGCATGACCCTCTTTTTTCTTCGTTTTTTTCCTTCATTTGTTTTTAGCCCCGCTATGCTCGGGACAAGTACTGGCCTAGGCCTGGGCTGCGGCCACTCTATCTTTTGGTAGAACAAGTATGATAATAGCATAACCACTTAAAACCGACATCTTTTTTCTTTATTTTTTTATGTAGTTCAGTAGAGACGACATGCCCCTACCAGTTTTTTAATTTAGTTAGTGGTTTTGAAGTTGCCAATGAAAATGAAAGCCACAATCTCCAATTAAGGTATGAGGTGTGCTATCACCACGACCTCAAACCCTTTCCTAATATTAACCACATAATGTATCAAGCATAGAAATGATTAACAAACCAATCCTATTTATGTACTATTTACTATTGTATGGCTTTGGATCGGCACATGAATGGCAAAAACCTATAATTTTTTTTTTTTCCCCAAGTAATTCTATAATTTTCTTTACGCTGATGAAAAGAAATCTATTGATTTGGTTTACACTATAGATGAAAAGCCTTTGGACAAAGAAGTACAAATCGAGCAAGAAATAGTTCTCGAAATGATGTTGGAATGCTTACTATTTACTGATGCGTGGAAACACCGTACGCTTCAAAGGAAGAAAAATCAAATAAGAAATATTTGTATACATTGAGATTACTTGCCTTTGATACAAGAACCTCACCATTACTTCTAACCATTCCGATGTGAAATTTGATAGTATGGGAGTGTCACAAAGTTCGACATAATTTATTTTCAGGTTTGAACCTGATCAATAGAATATATGCAACCATTTAATTCCATATCTAATTGGTCAAGATTAATTGTGACTATCTTATACCAAAGATAAATGGTCTCATTATATACTTTCTCATAAAATAAACAACACAACCTGTCCATCTCGCTTCATCAAAGGCTATGCCATTTATTTTTTATATAAGGAGGTCACAATCATTATTGTCCATTAGATTTCAAAGCTGGTGGTTGTAAGAATATCATTGGATTGACTCAAACTTCAAAAACCAAAGAAACAAATCTGGAACTTTGTAATGTATTCCAAGCCATCAAAATTAAGAGCTTCGAGTAATTGTGAAATAAATTTAAAAGTTAATCTTTAACGAAGAAAGTTTATATAAGGGAAAAGTTTATATAGAGTTGAGCTTACCTCAAAACTTTTACTACCAGCAAAAGTTGTTTTGATATCCAAATATCTTCAAATTGATCATCTCGACATCAAGATGTATGGATATGAGAAAAAAATAGATTATAAGTTTTGGGAATAGTGTATTTTGTAATGCATTTTGGACCGTCAACTTTCAAGATTTTCAAGTTTTTATAGATATGTTGATCTACACTATTTTTTAAGCTTTAAACTTTATAAATAGATATGAAAATATATTTTAAGGCTATCACAAAGATTTTCAATGGTGAAACCACATTTATCGACATTGTTTGAAGATAGGCTCTATTTGATTGTTTAGATCCTAGGCTCTATATAAACTGCACCCTTTATATCATGTGTGGTTCGCACCTTAAAGGAGGCTATTGTGATGTTGGAAAACTATCAAATCTTGACAATGAGATGTGTGGATATGGGAATTTTTTTTTTCAAGTCAAAGTAGTATATTTTACAACATATTATCTTGACTGTCCATTTTAAAAAATTTTGTAAGTTGATAAATCTAGTTGATATGAACCATTTTTTAGATTTTAAAGTTTTATAATTAAAGATGAAATTAGATTCTTGTGCTATCCTAAAATATTCCGATACAAAATTGACAAAATTAGGAGGTGCGTCTTATTTTGATTGTTTAATGTTATATCCTTATGAAAACCACAACCTTTCTCTAATTGTGGTACAAAGATGCACAATCTCTTTTTATCAAAAGATTCCAAGCTTGCAAGGTCCATTTTGAGCTAAAAGATTACCTGCACAAGTGGAGTATACAATCTATTATTCCCAAATTTTGGGGATGCAATCTCTACGACCCCATGTAATGATCTCAGCAAAAAAAAGTTTACGAAATAAACTATTTATATACTGGAACAAACTAATGCCTCAAGATTGAATATAGAACTTCTGATTTTTTGAAGGGATGGATCTAAGTATCAAAAAAATCAAAATCATCTGGTAATCCTAATATGATTCTCAAAATTTTAGACTAAAAAATTCCTCTTAAATAGGTTTTTGAGCGAGGGAGTAGATGCACAATATGCTCATAATACATGTGCTCCTATTTTAAAACAAGAGTATCTTTAGGAGCTAAAATTTGGAATGTATTTCTTGTGCCTAGTAACAAACTTCAAAATGAAATTATAAATTCGCTCTATGGGCCTCAAAAAAAAATAGAGCACGCATGCTATGCTCATACGGGAGCACACTGTGGATCTACTACCTTGCTCAAAACACTAATTTATGAAGTTTTTTTGTCTAAATTTTGGGAACCACATGATAATTACAAGATAATTATTTTCCAAAGAAAAAAAAATTGAATTTTGAGTTTCATGACACTTCGATCTAGCCTTTCAAAAATTAGACGGTCTCTATTCAATATTGAGGCATTATTTTTTCTAGTAATAGAGAGCCTATTTCAATTTTTCGATCTTTTTTTTTTATTGAGATTAGTTTATAGGTTGTAGAGATTACATACACAAAAGTTTAGTTCTAAAAAGTAACCTTAGAATATGTTTTGCTTAAGAGTGTAGATGGATAGTACACACCCGTTGGGGGTAGCAAATCCTTTTGGCAAAAAATAACCTCTCAAAGCAGCCAAATCTAAGTTAAAAAAAAAACTCAAAAATTTAGTTACAATTTTTTTAGGCTGCCAAATCCGTCTTAAAAAAACTCAAAATCTAAGTTTATTTTTGAAAAAAATCATTGATTATTAAATGGATCTCAATTTTTTTTCAAATTTAGATGAGATCCAATCAAACAACTCTAAATCAATTTTGTAATGTATGAACTCCATAAATAGTATGTGTACAAAAAAATTAAGTTTCAAAAGTTAGAATGGCCACCCACAAACAAGAAAATGATATGCCAGGTTTACAAAAAAAAAAAAGAATATATACATTCTTGTCATTTGAAGAAAAGCTAAGGGTTACTTACGTTTTCAATGTGCGGCAGTTTCGGATTTCCTTTCCAAATTGAAACAATAACTCCTCTCTCTCTCTCTCTCTATCTCTCTCTATTTTTATATGTAATCTTCTCTCTCTCAAATACACAACGGATAACAAAAATCCATTCTTAAAAAATCCTAATTCTTCGTTCCTCGCGCCTAAAGATTAAACAGAGAAAAACACAGAGGTGAGAATCACATAGAAAAGAAGAAAATAAAAGCAGAGAGAAGAGAAGAGGATTACTGTGTTCTGAAATAAGATTGGTTTTTCACCTTTCGTTAGAATCACAAGCGTTCTCTTTATTTGCAGAGAGTTTTGGGAGGCCTCTTTCTTTGTGGGTTATTTTTTCTTTTACTTTTTTTTATTAGTTGTAGTTTTATTGAGGCAATGGAGACCATAAATGAGCACTGGGAAAAAGAAGCGAGCTTTAATGGCGGAAAAGAAGAAGTGAAGGAAAAAGAAAGAGAGGAGGAGGAAGAGGATGATAAGTTTTTGGAAGGAATGGCCGTTTTGGATTTCGATATGCTTTGTGCTACAGTGGCTTTGCAGAGCCAGGGTTTGTACTCGGAGAAAGGGAGGGATTTGAAGGGAGCGGGAGGAGGAGGAGTAGGGTTGCAGCGAATGTGGGAGGGACAGGTCTTTGACTGCTTTGAGGATCGTCGGATCGCCATTGAAACTGGGTGGTCAGTTCCTTTTCTTTCTTTTGTTCTTTATTCGTGATTTTAATTTTTTATTCCGATTTTTTTTTCCCTTTTGATTTGGGTTCTTTTCGTTCTGGTTTTATCTGATGGTTTTGTATATGGTTTGGGATTTTGGGTTAACATATCTTTGTGGATATGAGAAAAGGTGTTGTTATGGTCTCTCTCTCTCTCTCTCTAAAACTTCTTGTTACATTATATGCCTCTTTTGCATAGGATGATTCTACTGTTTCTTTTCTTCTTTTTTTGACCTAGAAATGCGTGTGTATTAATCTATTTCTGTTCAAAAATTTGGTTTCTGTATTTTGTATCTAATTTTTGGAGATTTTTTATTGGGGAGGGTGTTTAATGGTCAAGGTTGCTATCTTGTCCTCTTAATGTTTTTGTGTTTTATTTTTATTTTTATTTCATGATTGAGGGATATGGTGGGTTCAATCTTTTTGGTCTTCTTCTATGTGGTTCAAAGGTACTGCAATGCCCGTATTCTTGTTTCCATTTTTTTTTCTCTTTTGGTTTCCTTTGGATGGAGAAGAGTTATGTGAATTTCAGATCAAATTAATGGCCTTCTCTTTTCCTCTTATTGTCGGAGTGATTGTTTGGGTGATGGATATTATGTATTCAAAATCAAAATGAGTTTTCTTTCTTTAGTGCTTCTGTTAGGATCAAAATGAGAATAATTTACAGCCAAAAAAAAAAGAATAGATTATGTTGGTAGATTTGTGTACTTAGTTTTATAAATTGAGTAAACTTACCATTCAAGATTGAGTAGTCTAATTACCAATATACCCATAGAATGAGTGTAGCTGAGATAATGATGTTGAGATGGATGAGTGGTAAGAAGGGATAGAATTCGCAATGAATACGTTTGGGAGAACTTAGGTGTGGCTCCAATAAGCGACAAGATAAAAAATAGACTTTGGAAGGCCGGTCATATGCCACCCAGACTCAATACAACACCTATTAGGAGGTGTGAGTTAGTTCAAGTGGAAGGCTTAAAAAGGAGCAAGGGGTAGGCCCAAAAGGATATGGTTGGAAGCATGGAAAAAAATATGGGGAGTTATGGCCTCATTGAGGGTATGGCCCGACCCTTGATAGAGCATAATAACGGACACATCCTTGTTGATTTTTATGGCCCGACCCTTGACTGTCACATCCTTTTTTTTTTTTGATGATATTATTTTTTGCCTTATATTTTTTTGAGAAGATTTTGTTGATTTTTTTGCCTTATATTTCCTGTGTGCGAAATGCTATGTTGTTTGATAGTGTTCTTATTCTTTTTCTGGGTTAAAATATAATGTCTTCTTAATATCACTAAAAAATATATGGCATTCATAGTGAGAGGCACTGGAGCGGTTATAAGATGCTTTTTTTTGTTCCTTCATGTTTTCAGTATACTTGAACTCTTAAGAAGAGCTTTGCTAATTTGCAGTAGTTCAACCAGGAAGTCAATTTAAAATCTATTGATTGAAAGTACTTGGCTTGATGGATATTGTTGTATGCAGTTGTCCATGCTCTACATTTGGGAAGAATATGGCGAGAGCTGGTTTCGGATCATGTTTTCTACAGGTAATGCGATCAAGTCCTAAGTTCAATCCCTATTGTTCATTTTTCCCTTTATTGGGTGTTGTACTAAATTGTTCCTTTCTTTTATATTTTAGTCATCTATTTATTTTGGGACATGTAGTCTTTTAAGTTATCGAAAAGGGGTGACTTGACATCTTTTTTACCCTTATTACGCAGTTTGATGACAATGGTTCTTATGTCTCTTGTAATTGAAAACAATAACAAACTTAGCTTTCTGTTCAAGCCAGCGGTTTAAAATCGGCGAGTCGCAATGGACTCGCCCGAGTCGGCACGGGAATCGGTGATCTTGTGCTGATTTTTGTGTTGAGAATCGCCCAGTTCTAGAGTAGAATCACCGGTTTTGAGCAGTGAACCGCCCTCATGACATCATAAACCGGCAGTTCTCGCCAGTATGACGAAACTAGATCTGTTGTGGCTGACGTCACCATGCTCTGCATGTGTGAATACATCTCGCGTGCGTCGCGTGTGTGCAAAAATCTTATGTGCATCGCATGTGGTTCCCATCCCAACATATCGTTTAAAAGAGCTAATGGCTCAATTGTTTATATACCCAAGGTTTGTCCCACCTTTCTTCGATGTGGGACAATTCTCGATGCCCAACGTTAAGATGTTAAGTCAATATATTGATTTATTATAATGTAATATGCTAAATGTGGTGCAGCGGGGATTTCAATACGGTAGGTCTCAGGTTTGAACCTCCATGGCGTTACCTTTTTTCTTTTTGTCAAATGTCATAAAAAATAGTTTTTTTTTTATCAAATAATGTCACAAAAAAAATGTGTTTTATTTTTGTCTTAAATAATATCATAAAAAATAATATCCAGGAAGAAAATAATGTCATAAAAAAAAATAAAGTGGAAGAAAATAATGTCATAAAAAAAAGAAAAAAAAATGTTCTATTTTTATCTTCTCAAAAAAATATAAGGCAAAAAATAATATCATCAAAAAAAAAAAAGGAACAAAAATAATAAATGAAGAAAATAATGTCATAAAAAAAAAATAAAGAGAAAGAAAATAATGTCATAAAAAATGTAAAAAAAAAACGTTTTATTTTTATCTTCCAAAAAAAATAAAAGGAAAATAATAATTTCATCAAAAAAATAAAAGGAAAATAATAAAATCATCAAAAAAATAAAAGGAAAAAATTGAAATAAGAGATAATACAACAAGCATTTTTTGTCAAAAAATAATTTATGTTCTAAAAAAAATAAAAGGAAGAAAATAATGTCATCAAAAAAATAAAAGGAAAAAATAAAATAAAAGATAATACAATAATTCGAGATTTTAGTGGTCAGTTTTTCATCAATTTAATCCATTCTTTATTGTTGTCCATGTATGATTATATATTTTATCAATGATGATTCTATGATTTTTCTTTTATGTAAACATAAGTTCAAACAGGAAAAGAACATCTAAATATTCATAAATTGATAAAAAAATATGAAATGATAATGTAGTACCCTTATTTCTTATTGGATTCCAAAAAAGCAACATTTATAATGAATTTTAATAATTTTTTCGGATTTTTTTTAAGGCTTAATCCGACCGATTCGGCCGATTCCCGATCCGGATTGCCAATTCATGGTTCCGGGTGGGTTTTTGAGGTGCCCGATCCGGGTCACCGATATGTTTTTTAAGCCACTGGTTCAAGCAAATAATCCTACGCTGAGTGTACGATCATACTGTGTACAAGCATACTATCATGGTTTCTTAATGTGGCTCCTGTCTTCATGGATGAACTAGTTTGCATGTGTGATTTTGGAGTTTGCAAGCTTCATAGGTGGATAATAGCAATTTTAAGTCAGATTGACGTGGAACTCTCCTTTCTTTCTCAATTGTAACGGGCAAACCATGGATTTAGTTTTCTTTATTTAATCTTGAACAACTTCCATTTAATGCGTATTTATCTTGGGGTTTCATTCTAACTGCTTCATGGTGAGCTTTGAATGATGATAATGGTCATAGCTTCAGATATGAGGTTTCTTAGAGCATTGAGGAGAACTTCAATTGCTTAGTGGTTTGAAAGAGTACCGCACTAGACTTGAATTTTCCTTGAAACTATGGTTCATTTAATGAGATGCATGATATTTCATGAAAATTTCTTAGGTTTTTTATGAGTGGTTAAATTACTAGTTTGTGCAGATCTGGTGAGACTTTTTCTTAGAAGGTTTATGGAATTCAAAATTTCAGTGGCCTAATGATTTTCCATGTTACCTGTAGTTAGTTCAATTTTGTCACTGATGCCTACTCATGGTAGAGCTTATTCTGGATATTTATGATGGGGAGATCTCTGCAAAATACGATAATTTTATTTGAGTTACTATTGAGAGTGATACTATACTAGTTTTTCATTGCTACAATGTTGTTTCCACTTAGTCAAGTAGTTATTCTTTTCCTTGTTCAGGGAGGCATTCATCTTTTGATTGTGATGATTGCTCTGGTCTGCTTCATTGCCTATGCTGTAACAAGTCAGATATGTTTTCTATACGTGGCTGGTGCTTTCACCATTTCTGTAGGGTTATACTTGGGATATTTCCGAATACAGATCAGAAAGCGTTTCAACATTAGTGTAAGTTCATCAATCCTTTGAGCTTCTCATTACTTGAATATGTTCCTTGTTCTTTTAGCATTTCTGATGTGAACATGTTTTCTATTGAATGTTTCATTTCATTAGAGAGCAACGAATCGAATGTGAAATGTGAAAAGTGAAATTATTTCTATTCAATACTGAATGATAAACCATGCTAGTAAATAAATATTATTATTCATCTCTAAAACTTTAATCGAGGTATATATTGTCAGTTGTTAGTGATATCCCTTGTTTTTTTCCCTTTTTTCGTAGGCTAAGTGGGTTTGGAAACATGCTTAGAATGATACCGCAGACATAACCCCCCTTCAGCGAGGTGCCATGGCATCACAGAACTGGCAATTTTATGATGCCTGGATATTTTCATAACCTGGACCAATCAAATGGAGTCCGTATCCCATGCTGCTATCTGCAATGGGGGCTCTCAGAGGAGGACATCTGCCTTTCCTTTCTCCGCCGCTGCAGAGGGTTCGATTGACTAAGAGAACGAGATGAATGCCAAGGTCTAGGGACTAAGATCTTGATGCATCTCCATCTTAATATTTCATTAAAATGTAAAATCGCCAACTCATGTCTACCCTTGTCGACAGCCATATCATTGGCATCATAGCCTGCAGTTTCTGTGGATGCCGTTGCATGGATGTGTCATTTGATGCAAGAATCATACTTCTGATGCGTCTGGATTGTTATGAAATGGAAGTTATTATCTCTTTAAACTATCCCATTATTATGAAAATCTTAGACTTTGGAATTTTATTAGTGGGAGTTTTGAGTTTAAGTACATTAGAAATATTCAACAGATCTCAATTGGGGATTGCATTCTCACAATGCATTGAAGGATGGGTATCGGAACTGGAATTTGAGACCCATAACTCTCGATGGTTTCTTTTCCACAATACGAAAAAAGTGAAGTAATTAAAGTTAAATGATCTCCATATGGTCATCTTGTCAACGAATTTCATTCTTTGTCAGCCTACAGTGCTTCCCTATGCAAACCACAGATATTTCACATTTAGAGCAGGTTTTATATTCACCAGAAAATTAAAGCAAACAAATTTGAACTTTGCAACCACAGTTGCAAGAGTTAGCTTGCTTCTAGGTTTCAAAACCTAACATAGGTAAAGAACATTGTTGAAACTTGTAACATTTTCTCTTCTGGATTGCTTGTTTAGCCTTTTCCCAATCATTGTAAGATTGTCATAGAAGATCTAAAAGAAGATAGATGTTTTGACAATTTTGAACAGTTTTTAAGGTAGTTTGCACTTTATCAGACATTAGTTTAAGTTAAGAATGTTATGTTGAGGGAAGCAGAGGAATTCTTGTCTTCTGTTTTTATTCTGAACAGCTGCTTTTATGCGCATGTGAATTAGTTTGCAGTCTGAATGTTTTTCTCATGTCCTATGTTGCATCTGTGGCAGTGATGCATGGACTAGTAGTGGTCATGAATTTCCTGTTGAAAACATGGTGTAATTGATTCCAAAGCTGTTTTCGGCAGCTTTGATAAGATTTGGCATGATGAGTTCAGTAGTTAAGCTACATGGGCTTTTTTAAATTATAAAGCTATACCCTCAAATTATTATTAATATTATTATTTTTCTCATTTAAATGTTGATATTGAGATTCGTGCGACACGAAATAAAATTTGGCCATCTTATGTATGCATTTAGTTTTTAAGTTCATCATCATCATCATTATCATCATCCAAGCCTTATCCCAACTACCTGGGGTGGCCTACACAAATCTTGTTTTGCCATTACGCTCTATCAAGGCCCATACTCTTAGTCAGACTATAATCACCGATCCTTTTTTTTATTTTTTATTTTAGTTCTTCATTTTTTTGAAAAAGGTTGTTTTCTTTGTTTTCATATTGGTCATATTTTATTTTCTTGTGATGTTTTTCTTGAATTTGTTTCCCATGTTGTTTACATGAATTATATGTTTGCAGGGTACTGATGGTGCCATGGAGGATTGTGTGAACCATCTTCTTTGTCATTGCTGCACATTATGCCAGGTTAACTAGCTGGACCCCTTTTTAAAATATTAAAATCCAACTTAACATTTTATATTGCTTGATTGATCTCTTGTATAAAGATGGAAAGTGGGGTCGCACAATGAAACCAAAACAAGGCTCTGAGGAGCTTTACCCAGTTCTACCAAAGGGAAAAAATAGTTAAGATGAATTTGAAAGATGAGCCTTAGGGCGGTCGCACCATTGACCCCATTTACTAGCCTGCCATAAAATGGGAGAAATTAGTCATCCAAACAAGGTGCATATCGACACCGGTGTTGGTAGTTTGTATGTATCCATTACTATATATCCAAGTGTTTAGTACGTGGGGTGAAAAACCCAGTACTTCCTCAACATGTTCGTACAAGTGTGTAAGATAACATAAATATATGATACAATATCATATATATTTTATATATGGGTGTGGACTGTGTAAGGTTGCAACCTTAAATAATCAAATTAAGGCCCACCTATAAATTTTATTTTAAGATGTAATTTTGGTGTACAAAATTCTTAGGATAGCTAGAGAATCTATTTTAATTTCTAATTATAAAATTTTAAACTCCAAAAATGTTTCAAATTAAGTAGTTCTATAAATATGAAAATCACGAAAATGGATGGTCTAGATAATATGTTGCAAGATGCACTATTTTTTGGATTAAAAATTTCTTCTTTTTTTATTTATTAATATTCATACATCTCAATGTTGATATGATCAATTAGAGGGTTTTCCAACACCAAAATAGCTTTTTCTGATGGATTTTTTATGTGCACCTTGATTCTACTTTTTTAAGTGTGTGTGTGTTTGTTTATTTAGTATCCTATTACAGTCCTATGAAGCTGTGATAGTGCTACACACTGGTACATCATAGCTAAATGGTATAAGGTTCAAATCCTATTGGGAATAGTTTTTGATATTATAGAAGCTCTTATCCCGCATGGCCTACAAGATTTGAGTCCTTGAAAACCCCCATATGGTGTACAAGAGATAAACCCTTGAAAACCTCCTTGTGGCTTAAAAGCTTGAATTCCTTGAATATTGGGCCTGAAAAAAAAACAAAACAATGAGTAGCGATCAAATCTTAGATAGAATGGCAATCAACATGCCATTCTACCTGGTAAACTGTCAATACTTTTATGATATAAGATAATAAGTTATTATATAATAGACATTAGAGGAAAGCATCGACACCATATTAAAATCTAATGACATCTTTGATATGTATGGGCAAGGGTCCAAAAACTTGTCAGACTGTGGACATGGTCAAAGTGTCTACACACGGCACCAAAGAAAATCTCAAGTGTCAAGTTAATACTGGTTTGTAGGGTACTGATGGTGCCATGGAGGATTGTGTGAACCATTTTGTTGTCCTTGCTGCACATTATGTTAGATTAATTAACTGAACACTCTTTCTAAAATATTAAAAATCTAATTAAAACTTTTTTATTGCTTGCTTTATGCATCTGCTCCAAGAAAATTGGTGATCTCGAGTCAAAATAGCAAGTGGGGTTGCACCATGAAACCCAAACAAAGCTCCATGAAACTTTACACAGTTCTACCAAAGGGAAAAATGGTTTAAGATGGGTATTAAAGAAAAGCCTGAGTAGGGTTGCACCATTGACGTCATGTACTAGCAGGCCAAAAAATGGCTCTCTCTCTCTCTCTCTCTATATATATATATATATATCCATCCCTCACTTTTTCTCACACGCACGCACACACACATAGAGACATGGATACACACTCCTAGGCAGATAGAGAGAAGTCAATTTTCTCGCAATCCATTCCCTATTTTCTCTCTGAGAGGTTTATTATATTTTTTCCTGCCTCAGAGATTACCCATCACAAAATTATCTTTTGTTGCTAGGTTCCCTACTAGTATGGCTTTTTCTGTCACATAGGCTCCCCACTGGATGGAGTTAGAAACGGTTAATGTGTACTTATTGTTTATGGCTTTGGATTTGCAGGAGTCTCGGACATTAGAGATGAACAATGTTCGAGATGGTGTATGGCATGGCCGCAGCGACACCATATGCATTGGAGGGAGTCAAAGAGAAGGTAGTAACAAACCTTTTTTTGAGCTGCAAAACCCCAAAGAATGCAGCATGGAAAGACCTGGCAACAAAACTGACGAAAATCACTCTTGGAACGAAGGTTCCAACCACTCAGAGCCCTTAATGGCTGCCCAATAGTAGAGGAGTCTAGGTTTTCCATGTAGCCCAAAGAAGAGTAGGGTTGCTTTCCCCCCTTCAAATATTTGAAACCTCAAGGGGGTGTTGGCATGCCCATCACTGTCTATATTTTTATATGAGTACTTGGAAGGTCCTTTTTTTCTTTTCTTTGTAACATTAATATGTGTCAATTTTTTCAGCTTTTAGTGAAATGAATCTGGGCTTCTTTTGAGCTTTGGATAATGTAGTGATCTTCTGTAAAATTCTGAGGGAATTTATAGTATACATGGTAGCATTTGCTGTGCCATACACAGGCAGGGCATTAACCGCCCATGTTACTGTTCATCTCCACCATCTGTCTTGAAACTGTATGGTCGATGCTCTGTTCATGTATCTTAAGACATACATGTCTATAGTATACTTTTGCATAGGTTAAAGTGTATTATGATAGAGTAGCATACTGCTCTTTGTATTACTGTAACATTGCTTTCAGCTGTCAGGCAACAGATGGCTGATTTGAACCTTTTTTTCCCTCTCAAGTGGGCTTGGTGGACTTTGGTGGAGAAGTGGCGGATTGTTAATGTTACCTATAGCATTAACAGTGTGTCATTAATGACATGGTATATAAACATTGCCGAATATTGGTACCTTGGTAAATATTTTACTTAATTTTATGCAAGTTAGTTTATGATATCGATGATGTTTGTTTGTGTTTACTTTATGCATCTTTTTCGCCTTAATAATATTTGTATTATGAGATTTGTTTGTAAGCCAACTGTTGTATAGGTATCAACAAAAAATAAGCTATGATGAGAGGAATTGAGGTTGTTGCAGGAACCCGATCTCCACTTGGGAGGTCCATGACGAACGGTGACAATTATCTGTGACTTCCACTTGTTTTGTGGCCAATGTTGACTGTTACCAATGATACAATCTCTATCATAGTTGCCACCTGAATATGGGGATGAGGGTCCTACATGTTTAATTTACGATCTGGTCTCGTGATATTTCCCAAAAGCAAAACATGGATAACAGGCTTTCTTTTTGTGATTTATTCCTATTGGCTTAAAATTTATGGAAGATCTTTCCAAATTTTCGTAGTCCTTTTTACTCTTAACATTGGCATGATAATGGTAACATGGATATATTGTTACAAACCTCAAGTGCCATATCTGTTAGCTCATAAAATATGAATAACATACAGCTTCTAGTGGCGGTATTTATTTGATTCACATTTATGTCATCCTTTAGGGGTGCTTTAGAGTACTAATTAGTTTTGAATTTTATTATTTAATGGCATGAGTGTGCTAATTAATTGTATTGTACTGTTTTAATGAGTTCAAAGCTTCAAAGAACTTCCTCCAAGGGAAAGCCCTTGTTGTCGGAACCTTGTTTCAAAGAACTTCCTCAAAGGGAAGGCCCTTGTTGTGGTAACCTTCTGGTTGGGGTTTTGGTGACAATCATAGTTATTGTGATTTTCTTGTCGAGGAAATTTACCGTGATATTATTGGCAGGGACTATTTTGTTGGGTATTGACCACAATTTGATCGAACATATATTGGAATAATATTGTATTATTTCTTATGGAATAATATAAAATTGTTATTGTGCTTTCGTATTTAGATGTTTCAATGAAAATTTGATTATGCTCTAAATTTCTTTTCCAAAAGGTTATGGATTTTCAAGTTATTTCTTAAATATTGAATGATTACCTTTCAAAATTCAAAATTTTAATAAAGTTCTCCAAATACTTTACCAAAAAATGGAAATGTCCGGTCTCAAAACTACTTGCACAAAACTCATACGTCACTAATTAAAGGGTGTGGTTTGCATAAGGTTGTAACCTTAAACAATCCAATCGAGGCGTACCTCTAAATTTTATCATAAATATAATTTTTATATAAAAATCTTTAGGATGACTTGAGAATCTATTTTCATTTTTAATTATAAAATTTTAAACTCTAAGAATGGTGCAAATCAAGTAGATTTATAAACACATGAAAATCTTGAAAATGGACAGTCTAGTTAATGTGTTGCAATATACATTATTTCATCAACTCGAAATCTCCTTTTCTTGTCACATTCATGCGTCTCAATATCGAGATGATCAATTAGAGGGTTTTCCAACATCCAAACAACCTTTTATCATTGATTTTTGATGTGCATTTTTAATTCTACATTTTAAGGTTGCAACTTTATATAAACCTTTTCTCTAATTAAAAGGTTATCATTTAGTTGAGATTTTTCATAATTTAATTTTGAGAATGCTTTCCATCATGATTCTGTACGATTTTTATTGAGGAATATCAAGGAAGGCCATATCACTGTACTAAGCCGGTTTCTATAATCAGGGCAGTGGAGTACGGACATTTTGAGTTCTATTCTTATCATGTCCTAAATAATATTAAAAATTAATTTTTGAGACAACATCTTATATTGTCATGATAATTTCAGATATGGTATCATGCTAGAACTTTGGGCAGTCAAGAAACAACAAACTGTAAAATGAACATAGCAGAGATGGTGTTGGGCTAGAATGTTAGGCGATCAAAAAGCAACAAACTGTAAGATGAGTGTAGCTGAGATGAGGATGCTAAGATGGATAAGTGACAAGACATTAAAAGAAAAAATTCAAAATGAATACTTACAAGAGAATTTAGGTATGGCTTCAATAGGCGATAAGATGAGGGAAAGTAAATTAAGGTAGATTGGCCTTGTACAACATAGTCCTAATGCAACACTAGTTAGGAAGTGTGATTTGGTTCAAGTGGAAGGCTCTAAAAGAATAAAAGGAAAGCCCAAAAGGATAGAAGTAATGAGAAAAAATATGGTAACCTTTAGTCTTTTTGAAGGTATGACCATTATGGAGAAAAATAGAAAAATACGATTTATATAGTCGATCCCAAATAGTTGAGATAGGGCAGGAATGATGATGGCAATAATGTAGTGGACCTGATCCCAACTAAACGTATATATTAGATAAAAAACATGGAAAAACGGGTACCAATTAATGTAATTGCAAGATTTCATAAGCTTGTAAGTAATATCCTATACCGATGTTTACTAATAAGGCTCGGGTATTACCATCCACCACTTCTCTCTTGCTGTCGGGCGTAAAATACTTACTGCTTCATGGTTTTTTGAAAACAAAAAGTAAAGCTTTAAGGCACTTTGAGCATCAGGAATTTCTAATATGGCTCATAAAATCATTTTCCAACACCGGTTATAAAATTTAGAGTTAAAAAATTTACAGAGCTTGTGGATATGTGAACACTAACTTTTAGGGCGAATTGGACAGTCTGGATAATGCATTACATTATATAAGTATTTTTAGGGTTTAAAATCGTAAATTTCACAACTATAATGGTGAAGGTCGAGATGATCGATTTGAAAGTTTTTCGATAAATTTTGAGTTGAAACTTTATTTATTTTGATAGGCTTGGGGCCTTATCAAAATATTTTCTTGATATGAAATGCCATTACTTCCATATAAATTACATACTTATATCTATATCTATAGATGTATATAAAGTTGGTATCTATGTGTCAAGTTAGAATGGGTAAAAACCTCACTTTTAAAATCACGCCAGTCAATAATATATTCACAATTATCCGATTTCACATCTAATGTCAATAACGATTGTGACTTCTTTATACCCAAATTAAATGGTCTCATGATTTTATTATTCACAGTTCCACAAAGCTATATAATGTGACTACAAACTTCACCTTATTGCATGCTCGCTGTGCTATACACTTCATCCTAAAGATATTATATTTGGGATTTCTAGAATAAAAAATTCATTTTATTCATTTATTTATAAAAATACTCAAAATGGTGATTCAAGACTAGTTCCCTAAGTTTTTTATTTTGAAAATACTTCTAGACATGTCTTTTCTTGAGTAAGTATACAATATACACCCATGGGCTCATGTTATATTGGAGCATGATTTTCAACTGTTTGCAAAATCGAACCGAAATGTTTAACCGGACATGGGCTCGAAAGCGATTTAACTAGCCTAACAGGTAAACTGGCCAAGTCCCGTAAAGTGTTAAAAAAATAAAAAAGATACAAAAAAAATTCTATTAAAATATGAAAAGCATATAAAGAATGTGATTAAACAAAACACACTTAAATGAAATTGAAAATTAAAGAAAAAATGGATTTTAACGAATTGATTTGTGCCTAAGGGTATTTTTAAAATTTTCTGAAAAAGATGGGAAAATATAAAATTATCATTGACCAAAAATTTTTTAATCTTTACCATAATGTAAAGAATATTAAAATAGTGTTAAAAAAATCAACTTGACCAACTCTTTTTAAAAAAAAATATGAAAAGAAATTTAAGGTACATATAATATAGGCCCTTCTTTTAATCAACCAAATAGTAAATGGGGTATTGGTTTGTGGGTCTAATAATAGAGGAGAAATAGATTTGACCAACTCTTTTTTTTAAAAAAAATGAAAAAAAAAGTAAGTTATATATAATAGACAGGCACTTCTTTTAAAAACACATGATAACCTAAAAGAGGGAGCAAAATTCAAACCATGATCCATATACAATGTAACTATCAACAATAACCAATAAACTATTTATGTAACTATCAACACTAACCAATAAACTATTATAAGTTTGAAGTAATATTATATGTAAAGTTAAATGAACAATAACTTAACGTTTAGTTTGAAGTCATATTATATCTAAAGTTAAATGAACGATAACTCAACGTTTAGTTTGAAGTCACAGTATATCTAAAGTTAAATGAACGATAACTTAACACTCACAGCAAGAACCATGATTCAAGTACAATAGAACCGTTAAGGCTACCCAATGAACTAATATACTTGATATAAGTTTGAAGTAATATTATATCTAAAGTTTAAAAATATTGGTTGACCACCAAAATCGCTCAAAATCAAAAGCGGTCATTGGCAGGTTCCGATCTAACTGGGCGGTTACCGGTTAGATCGACCGATTTTGCGAACACTGATTTTGACAGAGAATACGCTTAAAGACCTTACAAAAACCATGAGGCATGAACCTTGACATTCCGGTAATTAACCTTTTTATAAGTGGCACTTTTGTACATAGCTTTTGTCAAGGGTTCCTGGAAGATAAGGTATCACAATTGTGAATACATATTGAGCCAAATATTGGCATTTGTGGAAATTAAATTGTTTCAAGAGATTTTCTATCCATATTTGTCTGAATCACCCCATGGCGTTTATCTAAAAAAGGTGGTGGCTTTTGATGGGCTCCTTGCTCATTCAGTCTTACTAAAAGAGAGAAATTTTAGAAGATCAGTTTCTGACCTCGCCATTACCTTGTCAAGAAAACTATGTTTCCCAAGTCCTAGTAATTATTTAGGTCTTTTTTACTCAAGAATCTGAGCCTCTCTAATCTTAAGCGGTATTTGATTACTCGGGCGAGCCAGCTCCGACTTTGCTAAGTCCGACTTTGCCAAGTATCCCCGAGTTTGGTGGCCCAAATCGGGATCTTAAAAAGAAATAATAAAATATTCAAAAATTAAAAAATTATTTGGAATGTATTTTTTTTAATGTTTTCTATAATTTTGACAAAGTTTGGAAAGTGTTTTTGGTTCTAAATACTTATTTTAATTATTTCTAAATACCCCCTCCATAAACTAATTTTTTCAAAATCTATTTTTTCACTGCTTTTTTAACCGAACTTGGATGTGTTTTATTCAATTTTATTTTGAACATATTTTTCCTATTTTTTGGGGGTTTTTTGGTTTTTTTTTTAACACTTTTTGGCTTCACTAGAATTCAGCCCAACTCGGCCGAGTACTCGGCTTTGGCCTACCTGCATGAGTCGATCTTCCCAACATTGATCTGAAGGACATTTATATGCTCCAAAACATATAACCTTTATACTATCCAAAACACCCATATATTTGTGTACATATGAAACTCTAGAGGTCATGTTGTGGCACACGTACCACCTTGCCCTGGAAAAAATTCGTTATTAAACTTGGATAAACTCTAGGTACCTTCCTAGAATTTCTTGGACGTGCTTTAAATCGCATTCTAATAGCTTATTTACAATGGTGCAGTCACATGCATCACAAGTATACACAGAATCAGAGATAGAATAACAGTAAGAAATTTTTACATTGATCCTAAACTATTTTAAAACTTTAAAATTTCACAGAAAAAATTACTTGAATATTTATATATTAAAATCTCATTAAAATATGAGCAATGAATAATTTAAAAGCGCACTAGAAAACTTCAAGAATGAAAAATATAAAAGATTTTAATAACGGTTGTATACTCTAATGATGTGATTAGGAATTGAAGGATAAAGTATTGGAAAAGGATGATAGAATATAAGTAATTTTTTCAAACCTTTGAAAAGAGTAAATTATAAATAAAATATATTTTTCAAAGTTTCAAAAATAAATAAAGATGGTTTCCTTTTTTTGTAGCCAAGCTAACGTCATTAATTTAAACAGTTAAATTTATGATACTAATTTATTATACTTATTAGTTATTAATAAATATGCTTAAATTTTGGCATTAAAAGAAAAAAAATTGTTTCTTGCAGGCTGGACCACATTTCTAAATATGCGGTCCAAAAAGTATAAAGCATCCATCTTAAAGATGGATGCAAGTAGGTATTCCATCTAAAATATTATATTAAAATTATTAAGAATTATTATTTTTAGTTTTTAAAATTTATTTAGTTTTGCATACTCATGATCTCTATGTTAGAGATTACATGTCCTTAAAAATTAAGTCTTAAAATCCATCTCAAAAATAGATTTATTAAGAGGCTCACATTTCTACATATGCAGGCTTGGCCGCATAGAAACCGAGTCCTTAAAATAATATGTATTAATTGTTATACCATTAGTATAATTATATTATTGTATAATAGTCATCAATATATAATCATTATTACAATTATCAGTGATAATATTAATATAGTTATATTAATAAGCATAATTAATATAGCATTACCATAGATAATAATCATCATAAATAATGATACAATTGTACAAAATAATTTTTAAGAGATATTTTAAAATTATTGATTAATTATCATATCTCACTATCAATGACGATATTAATCACTATGATCAACAATAATGATTGTCATATTTGATTTTAATAGTTACTATTAAAATTTTTAAGCGATATCATTAACTCTTGTTAAATTCTTAATATAAAGGGATTGTTTTCTCTCTTTCTTTCTTAATATTAAATATTTACATATAATTTTCAGCAAATCTCGCATCAAAATCTCTCCAAATAAGATTTTATCTGTCTATTACTCTTCACACCATATCTTTATATCCCAAACCCGATGGGATTTGCTTCCTTTAAAAAGATGCCTGCATGATTTACCTTAAAGTCCGATTTCTATGCTAGGCACATGCTTTACCTTCTCTCTTCCTAATGCCTATAGGTAAAAATGAGCAGTGACGTCGCCTACCTTCATCACCATCCAAACTTCATTGTCACAGTTGTCCAGTAGTATTTTAATTTTAATTTTTTTTCTACAAATTCAAATTATTTCGAGGGTATTTTGATCAATTTATATTTTGTGAATTATTTTTTTTATATTTTTATTAGGTATGCTTCACTAAGATATACACACGCTCTACATTTCAGGTCATTCCGATTAGTAAAAAAAAATGAAAATTGAAACACTAACAGATATCTGTGACCGTGCGATGAAGTTTGGATGGTGATGAGGGTAAGTGAAATCACTATTCATTTTCGTCTATAGGCATTTTATACTATCTTTCATATATATATATATATGGTAAATGATTATGTAAGCCAGTGGGCTTACAAGTAAAAATAAGCCCAACGGCCCATATTGAATCTGAGTCAATCGATGATCAAGGATTCCCAGTAGTATTTGAATTTTAATATTTTTTCTATAAATTCACATAATTGGAAATTCTAGGCGTGTGTTGTCTCATCATGCCGCATCTAATAAAAATATGAAACAAATAATCCGTAAAAATAAATTGACCAAAATACCCCTAAAAGTTTTTAATTTTTTCATGTAAAATATTTTTTGATATTGTTTAAAGATTCATCTATTTTTTATAAACATACAAGTAAAATTTCAAGTGATTTGTATTTGTAGAAAAAATATTAAATTTCAAATATTATCGAACATCCATGATCGTCAGATCGGCCTAGATTCAATCTGGGCCGTTGAGCTCATTTTTACTTGTGAGCCCATTGGCTCACATGATCATTTTTCTATATATATATATTATCATCATTATCATCAAAGTGTTTTTTCAACCATTCAAGGCTAGTTATGCAAATCATGGTCTGTGGTTCTGCTCTATCAAGGGTCGTATTATGGGTGAGGTCATAAGTTACCATATCTATTATCACGACTTCCAATCATGTTCTTTGGGGCCTACCCCTTGTTATTTTTTAGTCTTCCACTTGAACCAACTCGCACCTCCTAACAGGTGTTGTACTATGTCTGTGTTGCACATAGCCAGCACACCTAACTTTACTTTCTCTCATTTTATCACCTACTGGAGTCACACCTAAGTTATTCCGAATGTATTCATTTCGTCTATCACTTCTTGTCTTGCCACTCATCAATCTCAACATCCTTATCTCAGCTATACTCATCTTAAAGATATATTATTTTTTGACCGCCCAACACTCTATCTCATAAAGCAAAAGCGGTTAAATAATTGTCCTATAAAACTTCATCTTCAGCTTGCAGTCACATAAAACTCTTGCACGTCTTTGTCTTGCACACCCAGCTCTAATTCTATGCGGCTCAGTATATATAATACACTTAATGAGAACAACTCGGTCTTTGAGATTAGGAGGAAAACTATCAAAAAAAAAAAAAAACAGTTAGACCAACTCATGCATGTGCCTTGATTTTCATCGGTTTTAAGACATAAGACATGCATTCCAAGGCGGACCTAAACGCTACACTTCGAGGAAAGCAGCTGCGTTACGGTGGTAGCAACTCCATGCTTAATTATTAACGTTGTGATTTTCAATCCTACGGCCTTTTTGTGACACTTTGAAAAAAAAAACTTACTTCCTTATCTGTCGAAAAAAATAGATAAGGCCTTGTCTTCCCCGATAAATAGCCCCGAAAAAAAAAAAAATCAGCCACCCTTAACAAAGCATGCATTCTCCTTCATGAGTATCCTTGGATTACTCATCGTGGGAAGTCCAAAGCTGCGAAAATGGTGGTACCCCTGGTATTTAAAAACTGACAGAAATACCCTCTACTAGAAAGGGAAATGCACTGTACTGTGCCCACGAGAGTACAATTCTCGAAAGCAATGGTCTAATTTTACCATATATACCCTAGAAAAGGCTCTAACTTTTACCTGCACCATGACCCAAAAGGCCCTTAATCTGAAAAAGACGACTCCAAACATTGAATTCCTCTGAGATCTTCTTGTTGGGATCCTCCCCTTGATATACATATATATATGGCCACAAAATCCTTCCCCTCCCTCAAATTTAATAATGATCATAATTACCCTAATACACAAATAGCCAAATATGCAATCGATTTCTTTCAAACTTTTCCAGTTCTAGGACTGAAAGTGGTGGGCTTTTTAGGTATTCAGGTTTTGAGTGGGGCCCACCTATTTGTCTATTAATAATTTCCCCAACTCTGCTAGACCATTAGCCTGGGTCCCTTTGCCTTTTATCAATTTACCCAAAATTAAACCAAAATTATCCACACACAGAAATTGAACGAATTCATCAAATTATCCTAAAATGACTAAAATGCCCGTTAATGGAACCAAATAGAAATCGCATTTTATCCCTTTATTTATTTATTTTTATTTTTTTTGTAAAACTTCATCCTTATAACTTTATTAAAGCTTCCATTCTCTTTATTGATTGTCTTTGAATTTCACTTTCATTGATCTTGCGACAAAATAAAGAATCTTGGCTTAACAAAAAAATCTCAACACCATGTTCCTCTAAAAGAAATGTATTTAAAAAATACAAGTAATATATTTCTGAAAAAGATAATCTATCATAAAAACTGTATTATCTTAAAATAAGAGGTAGAGTTAAAATGAAGATTAACCCAACTAAAAACTCTTCTTTCTCTCTAACCACAAGCATCATTGTAAAGATCAAGAGAGAGATTTAGTGGCAACTAAAAATTTACACAGCTAAGAATTCAAGGTGAGATTTGAATATCTGGATTTTATTAAGCATTTTGTTGCTTTTTTTTTCTTTTTTTCTATATACAAAAGTTTGATTAGTTTAACCTTTTTATCCTTTTTGCTATTTCCTTTTGTGTATAAAAGGCAACATTTTGGATGGACCATTGACTTACATTTTTTATATTTGGAGTTTTTAGTTAATGACATTGCTATACTAAGGGTCTCTGTTTCTTTTCTTTTTTTTAATAACAGGATTTCCATATGTTGGTGTACCGTTCTTGTTATTTGCTAATACAATTTTTATATTTGGCATTGATGTTGTTGTTTTATTATGTGGTCCCGATAAATCTATCATATAACTCAAAATATAATTGTTTTAGAAATTTATTAAATACCTATGAGAAATGAATTATTCAACCGATTTACTCATTTGTAACCATTTCCACCCAAGACCATCTTAATTCTTTTGGGCATTTTGAAATTAAAGCAGAAGAGGTAGGTAGCATATTAAATTGTTCCTCTTTTTTGAATTATCCTTTCGAGTAATGTTCTTATATGATCTTCTTCCATTTATGTGTATAGAACATCAAAGGATCATCATTAAAGTTAGTATGGATCTCTAGAAAAGTACTCATATGAACGTGAGACTTGACTTTTTTTTAGATTCGTGCCAAATTTAATGATGATATTTTCGGGACCTACACACATATGTTGGGAAGGGTCTTATAGGATCATTTATCTTCTCATCTTTATAGAGTTTTATTTATTTTCTGAAATTAATTTTGTCATGATCGATATAGTGTCCGAATATTTCTGGATTAAAAACTCGCAAAAGACGTCAGATTTAAAATTGGACGGCCCCGAGTAATTATGGCTTCCATGCAACGTGAGCAAACGGAGTTGCACGTACTTTTGCTCCCAGATATTTGTAGCGAGCGGAGCGGCCCCATCCGAGCCCGAGTTACACCTTGGCACGTGCCAACGATGTGCGAAAGAAGTGGCTTCACGTTACATGGCTGGGGCGTACGGCACAAGACCAGTCCCACGTGCTACCTGGATATTGGCACTGCCACGTCGCTTTCTGTAGCCGCCATGTTCCGTACAACAAGTAATGCCCTCGTCCTTTTTAACTTCCTCGTATTAGACCACTCCTTCTTTCCCGGTTCACCAGCCACCCGAAAACCCGTTCGATGGACACGTGGCGATTTACCGTTCTCCGCTTCTCTCGGGTCCTTTCGCCTCCACATTTTCGAGAGTAAATGGATTGCGAAATTGGGACCAGTGGGGTTATAATTGGAATTGTGCATTATTATCGGGGCATTATTCTACTAATGTAAAGTACGGACAAATGGAGGAGGATATGGATAAGGAAATTTGTTTCGTGGGCTGCACCTCATGACTACATTATTTGCGGTTCAAAAGGTTTGAAGCATCCAGGTGCTCCATCGGAAAACAATAGAAATTAGCTGTCCAAATATTTTTTTATTAGAATTATTATTTTTAATTTTTAAAATTATTTATTTATTTTCATATTCATGATCTCCATATTAGAGACTACGTATCTTTAAATATAAAATCTAAAAATCCATCTCAAAATTAGATTTAGTAAGAGTCTTGCGTTTCTACATATGTTGGCTT
Organism: Amborella trichopoda; assembly: GCF_000471905.2. The sequence continues at coordinate 536,230 of NW_006497083.1, forward strand.
GGTCGCATATAAAGTGTTGTTTCTAACATCCTTAAAAAAAGATTGTTATGAATTTGTAAACGTATCAAATTGATATCAAGATGGATAGATATTGAGGAAAAAAGAGATTTCAAATCTTAAAAATTATATAACTTATTGGACCGTCAATTTTGATGATTTTTATATGTTTATAAGTCAGCTTGATTTAAATCGTTTTTAAAATTTAAAATTTGAAAATAAAATATAAAAAATAAATTCTTACATCATCGTAAGAATTTTTTATACTAAAATTAAGAAAGTACACTTTGATTTGATTATTTAAAGTTGCACCCTCATACAAACCACACCCCTTAAATACCATAATACATTCAACATTAAATGTATTTTTTACTTATTTATATTTTCGAATTACTTATGATTTAGACGAGATCTAAACCGACGATCCCGCAATCTGACCATGATTTACAGGATGGATCATCCACTTCACCGGCCCCCGTTTTGAAACATTAGAGGGGATTTTCTAATAGTGGGAATGTGGTTCTCTCTCCAAAAAATCATACCTGGAATTCCCGTGGAATATGACATTTACAAGAGGGGCATTTGTGTAACATGGCAACGAGGGAGAGATAAACCGGCGACTGAACAAAGGGGTGAGGGGCCCGTACGTCTTCGCAACACGATTCAGAAGCGGGCGGGGACCGCAATGGAGAAGAGAGGGTCATGGTTGGGTGATGCAGCCTTTAAATCTCGCGAATATTTGGACCTGAATGCGGTTTGGATATAGCCACAGGACCCAAGAACCCCCACTCTTTTCTTTCAATGACGATACGATCCCCTTAAATGCCCTTGGCTCCACTTCCTAAAAGGCTCACTAGTTTGCCGTCGCAAATTACACAATAAAATTAGAAAAATTGTTTGCCGCGTCCAAGTCCGGACCTGCTATTATGTGGGCTCAGAAGATCTAACTGTCCAGTAAATAATAGTCTTACAAAAGAAAAGTAAAATTTATCGTTCAAAGGTTTTTTTTAAAAAATATAAGTTTTAGTTTTTAAAATTTAATTACTTTTATAAATTAATAATCTCCATGTTAAAATATTATACGTTTCCAAAAAACTAGCATCAAATGTATTTGAAAAATAAATTATTAATCCGTATTTTTACATGTTAGTATGTGAACTCATAGAGATCGTGTATATAAAATTATTTATTCTTAATACAAAGAGATCAACATCGAATAGCTAAAGATAATTATAACCTCCCCCTCGTAGAATAAATATTCTTTTTATACAAAATCCCTTTTGTTCACAAAGTTGAAAGATTTTCTCAAGACCCTCATTTGTTTAATGTACTAATCTCACCTAAATACAATTTTCTTAAATCCAACTCAGACAAGAAAATCTCTTAAAATACCTAAGGATTAACAAGAAATCAGGGGCCGCAGAGCGATTAAAAATGATTGAGAGGTTAGGATCTTCACGTCATTTACGTGAATTCTAGGGCTAACTTTGCCAGCAATTTAGAAACGAAAAAGAAGACGCCGGGCACCAGTGACTTCGAGAGGTGGTGCATGGCACGTGCGAGGAGTGCGTCTTCTTCAAAGCATTTCTAGATAGAAAGAGAGAGTGTGTGGGTTATATATAAATCCATCTCTCTGGAACCAGAGCAACATTTCTGGTTGCTCTTTGGCCCAAGCAGACAGACAGAAAAGGAGTGCTTCTTGAAATCTCCCTAAAACCCTCTCAGTTCGCCATTGAAGACATTCAAAACCCATTCACTGTATTCTTGTCTGCGAATTAATGGCCACTACTCTTCTCCTGTGGTCCCCCTCCGGTTCTCCACCACCTGATGACCAAACCAACGACCAAGATCAAGAGAACCAGCCCGACCAAGGCAGATCTAGAGGGAGAAAGTCCAAGATCAACGCCTCTGGTTCTTCCCAGAAGAAGGTGCCTCAGCGGGGGTTAGGCGTGGCTCAGCTCGAGCGGCTCAGGCTTCAGGAGCAAAGGAGAAAGCAAGCGGACTCCGAGCAAGCCTCGCCGTTCCCCGCTTTTCCTGGTAACGTTTCTTTCATTGAGCGTCATAACGCCGTTAATTTCCCAAATAGGCTGGCTCCCATGAGTTGCGGTGGCTTGACGGAGCGTCACATGGCGTTAACCGACGTAGTTCAGAGGTACAGGCTGCGAAACGGCATGAGGCCCGGGGTGACGGAGCCGTTTGGGAGTGAGAGGGTCCCCGTTAACGATATGAGGTTCCATAACCCCACTCCGTTTAGGAGCGAGAGTATCAGGTTGAAAGAGCTCTCTTCAAACCAAAGTCCTGTGTGCTGGTCTGATCAGTGTGAATACTGCCTCAAGGTACTCTCTCTCTCTCTCTCTCTCTCTCTCTCTCTCTCTCTCTTACGTTACTACTTCTTCTTTCTTTCTTCGTTCTTGTTGTTGTTTCGTTTTCGTTTTCGTTTTCGTTTCGTTACGTAACGTTACGTTACGTACGTTAGTT
>NW_006497083.1:538724-589182 GCF_000471905.2 Amborella trichopoda
CCGTTCCTTCCTTAAACCTAAAACCGTAAACCGTTACCGTTGGTTGGTCGTCGGTCGTTCGTAGTACTACGTAGGTGTAGTAACTACGTCGTCTGTACGTACTCTCTCTCTCTCTCTCTCTCTCTCTCTCTCTCTCTCTCTAGGTTTATCATTCTTCTTTCTTTGCATGTGTGTTTTCTTCTTTTTGTGCAAACACTTGAGTATATGGACACTGCTTAAAAGTAGACTGGGGGGACTTTGAAGCTAAATCTTTTGTCTTTGTGCTTCTCTTGAAATGATTTTCTTGGTGTTCTTTCTTTGTCTGTATGTTTACTTTGAATAAAAATCGTGTATGTATGGTTTCCTGGCCATGGATTCTCATTTCCATGCGTTTATTTATGTATCTTTTTTTTCTTTGAAACATGTTCTCAGCGTTCATACATTCACCTTTGCAAACGTTTAGAGAGAGAGAGAGAGAGAGAGAAATAATATGTTTCAGAGAGAGATTTTAGGTACATTTTCATGGGCATATATATAGTGAGTGAATGAATTGCCACGATTGCAGAGGAAGCGGGAGTTTTATGGGATAAATATGGGTGCGGCGTCAAAAGAAGGATGCGATTTTCTTGGGCTGGCTCTCTGGAACGCCAAAAACGTTGAGGGTGAGGCCGCAAGAGATATAATGCATGTCCACACTGGAATGGCCATTCATGAGGTAACTACCTTGTCCCATTACTTTTTTGTGACTCTCTCTCTCTTCCTCGTTCTCTCTCCAAACGCCTGAAAGGAACACATCAAACCCGAAGCACAACGCATTATTTGTTTCCCAAACACATTACGTCGTGTTTTTTCGATTTATTCTTCAAATACTGTAGATTTTCAAACACCAAATGCGCCGATATGCTCACACGAGCCGCATGATGACTCTTTTGGACGGCTCAGATTGTTCGCTGCATTGGCATTATTAGTCTTCATATTTGAAGGACAGTGTCCTCCTTTCCTTTTAAATGTTTTTCTTTAAAACTTGTTTGCACCTTCTTATTGCTTCTTACTTTCTCTGACCAAAACTGACACATACTTAGTATCACTACTGTCTCAATGAATAAATAAAAATATTTCACCCAGTTCACTGTACTTCGAAAATCAGAATCCCCAACATATTAAATTCAGGTTTCTGTTTATGTGAATACAGATTGGGGAACGCACTGTCTTTGTAAACATTTCCTTGTCCCATGCTATAAATAAATTCATGACTTTACACTCCGGGATCGGTATCAGGAGATTCAGCACCACCAAACTAAATTTAAAAAAAGAAAGAATATAAATGCACTGCTTTTGTATGTAAATGACTTTAAAAAAATGAAAGTTGTGAGGGAGGGCTCAAATGAACCCTAGCCAGCCCTTAGATTAGATGGTAGTCCTTTTACAAATCGAAAATGCAGTGTACCGAGTCCTTAATCACCAGTTTACCATTTGGGTGCGGTTTGTATTAGATGCCCACTTTATACTATATAATGGAGGTGCTAGGTTTCCATAAGGTTGGAACCTTAAACAATCCAACTAAAGTGCACCTTCAAATTTTATCATAATATATAAATGTGATATAAAATATTATTAGGATTATCTCAAATTTTAGTTTTATATCTAATTATAAAATTTTAAATTTTTAAAATGGTTAAAATCAAGTAGATCTAGAACATATGAAAATCTTGAAAATGGATGGTGTAGATCTAGAAACATATGAAAATCTTGAAATAGTAAGATGCACTATTTTTGAGATTCAAAATATTTTTATTTTTCATAGTCATACATCTCGATGATCAAGCACAAGGTTTTTCAACATTAATACAGGCCTTTTCGATGGATTTTTAAGGTGCATCTGTAGTTCTACACTTTAAGGTTGTAACCTTATATAAACTTTTGCAACCTTATATAAACTTTTTTCTTTATAAAATATGTTAGATTTAGGACTTGAAAATCTTTTTTTTTTTTTACATCTCTACATTTAGAACCTTATATAAACTTATTCTTTTATAAAATGTATTAGATTTAGGACTTCAAAATTTTTTTTTTTTTTTTGTTACATCTCTACATTTGGAAGACGAGATGATCAATTGGAAGGTTTTTCAAACACTCTTTTATAGTTGCTTTTAGAGATGTACCTTACTTTCAATAGGACAATGTTGCAACCCAATATAGACTTTTCCATCATATGGTAGTGCAAACAAGTTTTTATTGCTGTAGTACCCTATATCTGTATTTATAATTTTATATACTCAACCGCTAAGCAGCCGATTGTTTGGTGGAGTACCGACCGTATTTGTGCATGATACCGTATCTCTGTGGTTTCATTTTCACAAAGCTTGCGGCTGGTCGACAAGTCGAATACAAGAGGACTGCTTTATACATAAATAAGGAAATACATGCAAAAAGAATGCGACTGAAAAAGCTGCCAAATTGTAGAGAGAGAGAAGAGAGAGAGAGAGAGAGAGAGATTGAAATTTGTGATATTGAAATTTGTGGTTATTATAGGGAGGGGAGACTGTTACGTTGCAAAGGAGCAGGGGAAGAGAGTTAATGGAGTATGACTTTTTGGGTGGTGATGCTCCATTAAGAGGAGGAGATGGCAGCAGCTCATATGAACCGCCTTACCCTGAACCCTCTTCCTCCTTCCTCGACTTGTCTCTCAAGCTATCCACTTGACTCTCTCTCTCTAGACCTCTCTTTGACAGAATGTATGAGAGAATTTTTGAACTCTCTCTCTCTCTCTCTCTCTCTCTCTCTTTATATGCAACCAATCCTTCAAATCTGCTGGTTTGTTGGTACTCTCTCTCACTCTGCAACCCATCTTACAAATCTGCTGGTTTGAAAGGTACTTTTATCTTTCGTTTTTATTTAGTTCCAATGAGACATCTGAATGTTAAGGAAAAAGAAATTGCTGATCCAATGAGATGACCACCTTCTGATTCGCTGAAAAAAGAGCTATCAATTGTGAATATGCTACATTTCCATTAAATTTTCCATGGACTCTTTTGGCTCTCTCTCTCTCTCTGCGCTTTGTAGGACCAGAAAATAGAATCGCCCCATGCAACTAGCTTAGAGTTAGAGATAGGAGTATAACATAAATAATTCGCAAAATGTGCTATAATATTGTAGATATGATTTTCTGATCTCTTTTCCACGAGAAATTCCCGAAATTTCCCTTGATAGTAACTAGATATAGGGTATCTTTATCAAGGAAAGCTAAGCCAAAAGAACCAACTAAGTCTAGGCTTTCATTCTGGTCTAACACTTTCGTAAACCGTTTACTATTTCAAAAACGAGTATGGGTCAGTATGTTCCCGTTAAACGACCCATAAATACATAAATAAAAAAAAAGAAAAAAAAATTGTTAACGAAAGCTTCTTCGTAAAAATATACCAAAGTTTTACAATATTCATTTTTCATAAAAAGGTTATGACTTTTCCCTCCTCAATCCCTATTGCGAACCACGTAGGAAAATTGTTTCATATTCGTTAGACCGCATTTCTACTAGTGCGCATCCATCTTAAAGATGTAAAGATGGATGAAAATAGGTGTTCCATCATCTAAACATTACGGTCTAAATATTTTCTTATTAGAATTATTATTTCGAGTTTCTAAAACTTAATCTTTATGTTCACGATCTCCATGTCAGAGATTACGTGTCCTTAAAAATTAAGTCTGAAAATCTATCTCAAAAATATATTTATTAAAAGGCCCCACATTTCTATATATGTGGGCTTCGCCGCATAAAAATTGGGTCTTTAACCAAATCCTTGAAACTTTAAAATCTGCACCCTAAAATCCATCTCAAAAATAGATTTATTAACATACTCCTATTTTTATATATGGAGTCTTGGCCGCATAGAAACTGGGTCTTTTACCAAATTATTGGAACTTTAAAATAAGTATATATAAAAAGGTTTTATAGGGAACTAAAATATAACCATTTGTTCAATAAATGTAAATAGAGGAACGTTTAGAAAGAGTGCGGTTTCTATAGAGCCAAGGCTCTAAACAATCAAATTAGAGCCTACTGTCGAGAAATGTGGTTACGCTACTAGAAATCTTTGTGATAGCCTTAAAATATATTTTCATATTTATTTATAAAGTTCAAAGCTTTAAAAATATTGTGGGTCGATATATCTATGAAAACTTGAAAATCTTGAAAATTGGTAGTCTAAAAATATATTACAAAATATACTATTTTTAAAACTTGAAATCCATTTGTTTTCCTCATATCCATGCATATTGATGTGGAGATGATCACTTTGAAGATATTTGACTTTTTGAGGTAGGATGAAATTTGATTGTTTAGAGCCTCGGCTCCATATAAACGTTTCTCATGTAGAACTGGGGTCGGGTTCGAGTAATTAGCCGCTGACGTTTGGCAGCACTATATTTCAAGTTCAGTTCCTATCGAACTAAAAAAAAACCAAAATAATGGGGGATTTCGTTGGCCATGCTGGTAAATTTCAAAAGGAGGCAAATTATAAGCCATATTCAGAATGACTGTAAACATGAAATAAAAATCCTTGGAGAATCCCATTCTTTTAAACAATAGAACATAGAAGTGTGTATTCTTGATTCATTTGAGATTTAAGTGACATGCAATATTTTATGATACGTGCTGAATGTAAGTTGTAATGAAACAAGTGTTGTAGAGATAAAGGCCACCGTGCCATTATAGAGAGAGAAAGGAAATGGAGAGAGTTTTAGAGAGAGAAAAAAATCGTGTGTAACCAGCCCGTTGAGGCCAAACATAACATACATGGTTCTGATAATTTTGTCTGGATGGCATCGCATTTTTCCACTATAAATAGGGCCATTTCAGGATAACAAATGGGGAGAAATAGGGAGAGGTTTCTTAGATTTTAACCAAATTCATGATTTATCTTCCGAGCCCTAGACACCCTAACCCTAGCCATCGAACTTAAAATTTAAGTAACAAATGCCTTAAACGTTTCCTTGCAACTAATGGTCACTAGCTATTAAAGCTCATAGAAAACTTCAATCGAACCTATTCCTATGTTCAAATGGCTAAACATAGACACGTGTGTTTGGGGTTAGACCGTGTGTCAACACCTGATGGATATCGACATGTGTATCGATACTTTTGGACATGTATACAAAATCTCTATTAAGTCTCCACTACCGTGTCTCCGAGACTTTTCTTTTTTATTTATTTTTTTGACAAATAAAATCTCTTGAAGAGACCTATAAGCTTTTACCAATACACTATTTGCGTAATAATAAAAAAATATAACACTCTATTCTTCAATGAAGAGTATTTTATTTTAAAAGTAAACAATATTTTAGAATAAGATAAGTACTTTAAAATGAAAAATAACAAATATCTCTACTTGTTAATTAGGGCTTCCATTAGTCAATGTTTTTATAAATAAAAAATACTTTATGAGGTTTTTCCATTCCCAACTTGTTTCTTTCTCTCCAAATCGTAGACCACTCTCTTCTCTCTCTCCAAATCAAATCGACCAATGCGTTCTCCCTCTCTAAGCTATTGACTATCGGATATTTATCTCAGTTTCGTAACTGTCCTCCCTTCCTTTCTCATTTACCTTGTGCTATGTAAGTTTTTTAGTTTTTCTTAATTTTTCTTTGCTATTAAAAACATGGATTATGTTGTACCTTTTCTTTTTGTAGCAATTTCTTATTACTAATTTTGAGAGCTTGGACCTTTTCCATAGAAAGTATTGTACTTTTACTTGATAGAAATTAATGATTTTAGTACTTTTTTTTTAAAAAGTATAAAACTTGTCCATGTCTCAACTTTTAACACTAAATTTTATAGCACTCCTAGAATTTTTTGTTTGTATAAATGATTTTTTAGTACTTTGTAATATTGTAGAACTTGCCGTCTTGTATTTAATATTATTTAAATTTTATAAAATTTTGTTTTATCCATTGCTTGTCTTTATCTCAAATTTTGATATCATTATTTTTCTTCTTATACGTTTGTCTTATACATTGAAATACTTGACCTTATCTTACTCATTCTATACAAAATTGTAAGGGGGAGGCTTATTTATTTATCTATTAACATTGTAACTTGTTATGTTTTGTTTTAAGTTCTATTAAATCTGTTTACTTTTGAAAAATATTATCGTATGCCATATTTTGGTGTACTATTTCTTTAAAGACCGGTTTTAAAAACTTTCTGGTGGCATATAGTTTTGCTATATTTTGGTGTACTATTTCTTTATAGACCTAGGGTTTTAAAAACTTTTTGGTGGCATATAGTTTTCTAAAAGATATATCTTATAACCCCTGATCCTAATTTACCCCTTTTGATTATTCACTTTTTTACCCAAACAAAAACTAAAACAACACCGCAATCTGTCTATAAAACCTCTCACTATCCATAGTTATTTCTCTCTCTCTCCATAATGCCTCTCTCTGTATACACTCTCTCCTACATAGAGAGAGAAATAAAGACTTATAGAGAGAAATGTTGAGTAGACATATCGAGGTATCTTTTTAATTTTTGTTTGGGCAAAAAACAAGTAGTCAAAAAGGATAATTAGGTCTAGAGAGTTAGAAGATATATTTTTTAGAAAACCTATACCGTCAGAAAGTTTTTAAAACCTCGGGTCTATTCGAAATGGTACACCAAAATAGGGTATATGGAGACATTTTTTCCATTTAGTTTTTACAAATAAAAGGTTTATGGTCAGTTTGGATGCATCCAAAATTGCAATATTTTCCAATGACAAGAAAAAAAAGATTGAGATAGCATATAAGAAGCATTTTGATAACCCATTAGATTTTATTCCCCAACAAAACAGGTTAGACTCAAATTTTTTCGCCCTCTAAATCTCACTTACAAAAGCCTCTCTGATCTTGGAGCTCTTTCCTTCTCTCATCTTCAACTATGCAGATTTTTTTCCTCTTTCCTTCTCTCATTTTCAACTATGCAGATTTTTTTCGCTTTCCTCTTTGCGCCTTTCCCCCAAACCTTTCCGCTCTGAGTCGCACTTACAAAAGCCTCTCTCCCACTCTTATGCAGGTCTCATTCGACTTTTTCTCTCTCTAAAAATGACCATTTCCATCTTTCTCTCTCTAAAAATTTAGGATTTTACTCGATATCTCTAGTAACTATGATTTTTCAGAACTTGAGAGTGGAATTTTTCTCTGTAACATAGAGTTTCTCTATCTAAAGTTAATGGAGTGGTTTTCTTTCCTTCTCTCATCTTCAACTATGCAGATCCCATTTTTTAGTAAGTTCGACTTTCTCTCTCTAAAAAAAGAACCTTTCCATGTTTCTCTCTCTAAAAATTTAGGGTTTTACTCGATATCTCTAGGAACTATGATTCTTCAGGTCTTGAGAGTGGAGTTTTTCTTTATAAAATAGAATTTCTCCATGTAAATTTAATGGAGTGGTTTTCTGAGTATACAGAGGGAGATGTTTTACAACCTCAAAACATTTACAGAGGAAAGTTTGTAAAGGATGTCTCACCTTTTTGCCCATCCATCAAGTTACACTCTCTCTAATAATAATAATAATATTGAACTTCTCCGTGCACCTGCTTTTTTAGAGCTTTTTTAGGTTTTCTGGAGTTCTTCCCATTCTGTTTGTCTCTTATATCTATAGGAATAATCTACAGATCTAGAGAGAGAGGAATCAATATAATTAAATTATGAAATTGTGTATATTGGGTTTGAGCCGATTTCATTAAATTTTCATATTTCGAGTTATTTTTCTGCTATATTCGACTGCTCTATCGAGATCATTGGTCAAAACGTTTTTATGTAATGAGAAAAATAAAAAAAAATACGCATTTAGAATTTATTGCAACGCATCCAAACAGACATATCTGGCAAATAAAATTTTTTTCTTATATTTTAATAGATATCCAAACAGTCTACCAACATAATAAAATAAAAAAATAATGTTTCTCAATTAAGGAGGAAAAAAATTGCATTTTTTTTCAATGTGAATATTTTTTTCTTTGACATCCTTAATGGTCTTGAAATAAAAAATAATTGTACCTGAAGTTAAATGGATTTATTCTCTTAGTTAGGATTTCTCTCACTAGCCATATTAATGAATGGTTGAGAGGGTTGACATTTGATTTCCCCGTATCCAAAATAGCACAACATAATAAAAAAAACACCCATTTTATTTATTACAATACTTAAGTGCCAGTTTGGATGTATCCAAAATTGGAATATTTTTGGATTGCAATCCAAAAATCTTGTGAAAGCGAATTTGAACCCTTTGGATAACCATACAATTTTGCTAGATTTTTAGATTGAAAGAAAAAATACTATTGTATCAAGGCCAAAGTTATTGTTCAAAAACATTTAAGTTAGACTTGAATTTTTTTGGATGAAAGTGTCGCCTTCTCTCACCCAGTGCAAACCCCACACCCAGCTTTCTAGCTATTTACCATGATCCAACTCTCTTGCTCTCTCTCATTGCAAACGAAAACCCAACTCTATATAGCACCCTGCTACCCAACTTTCTCGTTGTCTCTATCTCTCTAAAAAGCTCCTTTAGTGTTGCTAATGGTTTAGTGGCACCAAGCATCTGTATAGACTTGAGTCTATGATTGATTCAGGGTCTCCATCTTTTGAAATGCCTGTTCAACGGTTCTTCTGATTCAACCTCCATATCTCCTTCGATTAATAATCAGAGTCCACACATTTCCTCACAAAAGCCATGAAAGCAGAAACCTTAGTTTTTCAGCAAAAAAAAAAAATAATAAAGTACTTTGCAGAGAGCCCCAATGTTCATAAAAAATAACACAAACCCCAAATTTACAGAGACGAACAAGTTCTCACAAAAAACCCTACGGTTCATCAGAATCAAAGGAAACTCGACATTAGGAGCGAAGAAAAGCTTAATACATTGAACCAAAATATGCAGAGGGAGAAAAGAGATCAGGAGAGGTACGATGGGAGGAGGGAGAGACCATTTGGTGAAGCTAGGGATTTATGACAAAGTAATACAAATCCATAGTGGGGCCTAAAATAAAATACTTGTGTAACCCAAACGACTTTTATAAGAATAAAAAAAAAAGGCTTTGTATTTTTTTCAATTGGCATTTGAAAAATTTGCAATTTTTATGAATAACAAATTCTTTTTATTTGACATCCAAACTGGTCTTAAATGTTATTAGGTATCACAAAGTTTAATTTTGTTTATGTTGTTTTTATGAAAATTATATACAATAGAATTTTTTATGTAATAGTCCAAGTATTTTGAGAAAAGAAAAAAGAGCGTGTTTATTGTGACCTTCAAAATATTTTAGAAATGGCCGATTTGTCATAGAAGGAATTTTTTCTTTCCTTTTATTTTTTGTTTGTTTGTTTTGTTTTATTTCATGAGTTTTCCTACGCAATATAAAATTTACCAATGAATAATACTCGGCAAGCTAATCGCGTCTTAGAGAGATAAATAGAAATCGAGAAGGAAATCGCAAGTAGAATGAACAAAAGTGCGGATCTGAATATTCCGGCACGAACCCACAAGCAAAGAAGAAGAAAAATACCCACAAAGGGCTCTCTCTCTACAAAAGAACTTTCTTTTTCATTGAATCAAAATCAATTTCTCATTTACAATAGTATGCTTCCTTCTTATTAAAGGCTTTCGTACTTCACCAAAGGATCATCCTTCTTAAAAAAAAAAACGTCAAAGCTTATTTTAAAAAACCAACCGTTATAAAAATAACCAAAAAGATAAACTAAAACCTATTTATCCCTCCTAAAAGGAAATGACCTATTCACATTGATCTTAACATTAAGCTCATTATTTAGGAGGCAAATCTATCTAAAATCACCCCCTCCTAAAAAGATAACTCTTACCAAAATATATATCTCCTCAGCTAGATCTCCTAAGCTCAAAAAGATAAAACTCCTTAAATACCCAAAGTTGTTTCTCCTAAAAGTTAACATCTTCTCTCCTATTTCCTATTATCCATTTGACATCCATATTTATATTTAAAAGATAGACTTTCCTACGATAAGAAAAAAGATATTTTCTAGAACAAAAAACAATATCCTAAAAATAAAAAACTAACATCCTATTAAAAAAAAGTTGCAACCTTAAATCCTAAAATTCATAATATTCCTCAAATTAACCCCAATAAAAAAATAACAAGTCTATCCACATCTTTAAAAATAAAATTAGTAAAATTAAAATTTTGCAGCAACCAGATATTGATATGCATCATTCTCCCCTGGTTGGAGAAAACTCATCCTCGAGTTTTAAAATGCGTTAAGATTAAATTTTCTTCGCATCATTCTTCAATCTAAATATTGCAAATATGATTTTGAGACATGTGGGTTATTGCACAGATCAAAAAATAATAATTGTACATTGAAAATGAAAAAACTTTAAGAAAAAATTCGTTGTATGTCGATTTTTCAGCCACATAAACTTGCTGAAATTTCTCAAATTTTTCCTTATAGCACACCACCTATGCTCCTTTTAGTTGAGCATTAGATTCAATGGTTAAACCAATTTCACCTTCTGATTCTCCTTTGAGGTCATCCTCTTTCTCTTAGGTCATCCTCTTTCTCTTCCTCAAATATTTTCATAGGCTCGATTTCTTGCTTCTTCATCTCTCCGTTGATAAAAAAATTAGATATCAATGTTTCCTCAATGATAACTTCTCTCCTTTGATCATGCTCTTCATCAAATATAGGATCTTCATAAAAAATAAGATCACTTTTGAATGATAAGTCTGATTAAAAATAGAAACATATTGGTTCTTCATCAAACTTCACTAGATCACACTCCTAACCATGATGAACAAGATCACTTTCCCTACTATGAGGCTCTCAATACAGAGCATACGTATGGAATGGGTTTCTCGAAAATAGTACCTAACTCACTACTATTATCAGAGTGTGTCGGGACTAGTTTTTGTTCCAAGCGCAGAGTCAACCCCTTTACTTGCGTTCTCAAAATTTTGTTTTGTATCTCTCGAAGAGCTAGGAGGTTTCGTCCTCGTTGGATGGGTTGAGTCCCGATACCCAACCATTGATCTTATCCACGAGCCATGATGCATATCGATAAACACTACGATCTACAAGAATAGAATGTGCTATGATATCCTTGAAGTAATATAAAATTTAACGACGAATAACTCCAGGCAAAATAACCGTATTTTACAGATAAATAAAAATTGAGAAGAAAATTATAAGCAAAAAGAACAAATGTTTGGATTCAAGTATACCGGCACGTGCCCATAAACAAAAGTGAAGAAAAAACACCACAAATGGCTCTCATACACACTCTCTCTCTATGAAGGAACTTACTATTTCATTCAAATAAAGTCAATTTCCCATTTACAGTAGCGTGCTTCCTTTTTATAAAAGGATTTCGTATACGATCATCCTTCCTAACAAAAAACGTCAAGGTTTATCATAAAAAAACCAATCTTTTTAAAAATCACGAAAAAAAAAAAAAAAAAAACAACTAAAACCGATGTGTCCCTCCTAAACAGAAATGACCTATTCGCGTCACTTTCTTTTCACCTTGATCTTAACATTAAGCCCATTATTTAAAAGGCTAATCTATCCAAAACCACCCTTTCCTGAAAAGATAACTCTTATCAAAATATAGATCTCCTAAGCTTAAAAAGATAAGCTCTTCCTACACGTAAACACCCAAAAGTTGTTCTACCTAAAAGTTCACGTCTTCTCCTCTATTTCCTATTACCTATTCCATTTGACATGTAAATATCCAAAGTTGTTTGACGTGAACTTTTACATGTAAATATCCAAAGTTGTTCCTCCTAAAAGTTAACGTTTTTCCTCTATTTCCAATGACCCATTCCATATCCTTAATTAAAAGATAGACTTTCCTAACATTAAAAAAAAAAAAATATTTCCTAAAAATAAAAGACGAGCTTCCTATAAAAACACAAAATTGGAACATTAAATCCTAAAATTCATAATATTTATCAAATCAACCCTAATAAAAAAATAACAAGTCATCTCAAAAATAAAATTAATAAAAATCAAATTAAAATATTTTGTTGCAACCAAATATTAATCTCCATCATTTTCCTTGCATATAATATATTGGATATCGGTTAATCGTTCTATAACTGTTTTTCTTAGGTAAATCTTCCTTTACGTATCTATTCAATAAACTCGAGTTAGTTATCATAAACTTATAGTCGTATAACATCACGAGGTTATTAAATATTTTAGGATATATCCTGCTTTGTCATGGCTTCTATGACTCTTCCAGCTCTTCATATTAATATCGGTGAAAAGGAAAAACAGTCAACTGGCGGCAGTAATGAAGACCAATATTTCCCTTTATGAAAAATTGTTGAGAAGCAAGCAAAGATTACGGGGAGAGGAAATTGGGAATTCAAGTGTCCCCATTATATGGGCCAATAGAAAGGATCATATACTAAGTTCAAAGCTCATCTTTTGGAATTAAAAAATGTCCAGGCGTTGATGATAACATGGAAAAAGAATTTCATATGATGCAAAGAAGTCGAAAGCCGCAAGTTCCATTACCAAGTGTCGATAGTTCTGGAATTAGGTTGAGAAAGGGTGATATGTCATTCAATATTTTGGTAGGTGATAAACTCGATCATTGCATGTGTTTTCATCTTATTTGCTGGTTACAATAATTTAGAAGGATATGTACCTCCAACTGCAAATAGGTTAAGGACAACATTGTTAGAGGAAGAGAAAAATAATGTGGAAAAAGTTTGGTTCCATTAAAGTACAGTTGGGATGGGGTGTTAGTGATGGATGGACTGACATTGGTCATAGGCCTATACTATATTTTATGGCATCTTCCACATTTGGGCCTGCATTTTTTGAAACCAGTACATGCATCAGATGAGTACAAAAATGCTGATTGTATGGAAAAACTAATTTTAATACCATTCACGACGTGGGGCCCTAAAATGTGATATTGTAAGGCTGTAGGACTTCAGGTTGCAGGTATTCATCATAATATTTTTTGGACCCCTTCTGCTGTTCATACTTTAAATCTGGCGTTGAAAATATTTGCTACCCAAAGGAAGATGGTAAAGAAGGTAATGGTGAAGTGTGGTCAATCATACACATGGATTGTCCATTTTTAGCAAGTATTGACCACTCAGGCTACTTAGTGTGGCGGAGACTCGATTTGCTTCAAATATTGTTATGATAAAAAGAATAAGGGAGGTCTTATCTGCTCTAGTGCACATGGTAATTGATGATGATTGGGCCCTTTGTAAAACAGAGAACATTATAGATTCAAGATACATTCAAACTTTTCTTCTTGATGAATTATGGTGGCAAAAGATTAATTGTTTCTTATCATGGACGAATCCCATAGATGATATGTGTTGAAGTTGCAAAATCAGAAATAGAGAAGGGAAGAGAAATAAATCAACCCAACATATACGTAGTTCGGCAACTACATCCATGGGGTAAACCAATATCTCATTCATAAGGATTACTCTAGTTTACCGCAGATTTATAGAGTTACAACTCTTGTCGTCTAGGAAACAAATCTCATTACCATTGTAATCCCAAAAAACAGGGGTAAACCAATATCTCATTTGTAAAGATTACTCTGGTTTACCGGATATTTATAGAGTTACAACTCTTGCCGTTTAGGAAACAAATGCCATTACCATTGTAATCCCAAAAAACAGGGTGCTCAATAAAATCAATATATATCCTGAATATTTGATACCTGTCAATCAATATATCTTCAATATTTGATAACTCAATATATATATTCAATATTTGATAATGGTCAACACTCCCTCTGAAGTTGGTGTGTAGATATCAATGCAGCCCAACTTGGTACTTTGTCTTTGCAATAGCTTTGGTAACCATGTCTGTAAGTTGGTTTTCACTTTGAACATAAGGAGTACTAATAATTTTGTAGTGAACATTTTCTCTCACAAAATGACAATCAACTTCTGTGCTTGGTTCTTTCATGAAAAACTAGATTGGAGGTTATATGCATAGCTGCTTGATTATCATAAAACATCTCCATTTGATTGATCGTTGGGAACCCTATATCTCAAAGTAGGTATTTTAGCTATATCAATTCACTTGTAGTTAAAGTCATAGCTCCATATTTGGCCTCTGTACTAATTTCTTGCTTTTCCAAGTAACCAAGTTTTCTCCTACTAGTGTACAATAGCCAGTAGTAGACCTCTTGTGAATTGGACTACCTGTCCAATCAACATTAGATTAACCAATAATAGTAGTGTGACTATTCGGTTCCAACCAAACACCTCAGCCAGGTGATGACTTAAGATATCTGAGAATCCCATCGACAATCTCCATATGGCATAATCTAGAGGCATACATAAATTGGCTCACAAGACAAACCGCATACATTATATCTTGTCGTGTCACAATCAAATAAATTAATCGGCCCACATCTTCAACAGGTTTACCATTTGTTGAATTAAATTTACAATTAATATCAACAAGAGTGTGAACGGATTTAACTCTCAGTTTCTTTCAATTGATCTAATGCATATTTCCTTTGAGAAATGAAAAATCACTTTTTTTAATGTGCTACTTCAATACTGAGAAAATATTATAGTTGACCAATATCTTTTATGTCAAATTTCTTGTGAAGATAATTTTTAATTTTCATAATATTTTCTTTATCAGTACCTATAATGATAATATTGTCAACATAAATGAATACAACTGTTGTACCTGAAGTTTCCCTTTTTGTGAACATCGAAGAATCATCTAAACTTCTAAGAAACCAAACACTCATCAAGGATGTGCTGAGTTTGGCATACCATGCGTAAGGTGATTGTTTAATTCCATACAAAGTTTTCTTTAATTTGCATACAAGGCCTTCCTCCTTTTCATTAGAATGGCTTGGAGAAAGACTTATATAGATTTCTTCTTCAAGGCCACTATGTAAGAAAGTATTTTTAATATTCATCTGATGTAGAAACCACCCACAATTAACTGTAATAGACGAAAGAACACGAACAATATTCATCTTGGCAATTGGTGCAAAAGTTTATTTATAACCGAATCCATAAGTTTGGGTACATCCTTTGGCCACCAACCTGACCTTATGTCTCTCAACAAACCCATCACTAGGGTATTTAATTTTGTAAACACATTTACATCCAACAACTTTCTTCCGTTTAGGTAGCTTGACAATGTCTTAAGAATGGTTCTTGTCAGGTGCTTGAAATTCCTCTTTCATAACCTTCCTTTACATAAGTTGAAAAATAATATTGTGAAAATTGGTTGGCTCAAATAAAACTCAAAAAAACAAACGAGTCAGGAGAGATATTTTCATCTGATATATGACTTTGAACAGGATAAAAAACTGCATGATAAGTATAAAAATCTTGAAGTTTAGAGGAATATTGAGAGATACAAGAAGACCTACGCAAAGGGGGATCAGGTGGGGCCATGGCCATGGCGGAGTCTTTTTCTTCTAAACCAGTATGGTGAGTTTTAGAGGTATCTTCAACTTCGGTTTGATCATCATGACTTGTTTCGGCTGTGTTGGATACATCACTATTACTAATATTAGGCAAGGGCAAACGACCTCTTGAACATTCCACCTGAGTCTTATTTTCCAAACCACTCTCCAATGTGTCATGAAAATAGAATTATGTTTCAACAAATTGAACATCTCTGAAAACATGCATTTTTTTTATTGTGGGATTATAACATTTGTATCCTTTTTTAATAGAGAAGTATCCGAAAATGATACATCTACTGGAATGCTTATCAAGCTTATCTTGGTTGTGCCTAGCCACATAAATATAAGACATACATCTAAATCTCGCAAATAGAACAAATCAATTTTTCTATTTTTCAAACTTTCAAGGGGAGATTTATTTTTAAGAATTTTACTTGGAAGTCTGTTAATCAAATAGCAAGTAGTTAAAACTACTTCTAACCAATAAATTTTTAGAACATGCATCTGAAACATCAAAGACCTTGTAGTTTCCAAAATGTGTCTATTTTTCATTTTAGCAACTCCATTTTGTTGAGATGTTCCAACACATGATGTTTTCCGTATAATACCAAGATTCAATAAATGCTCAGAAAAAACTTTGTTCACATACTCTGTGCCATTATTAGTCCACAGAATTCTAATCTTGCCATTGTATTGAGTGAAATTCAATTTGGAAAATTATTTGAACACATGGAAAAGTTCTATTTTTTATTTCAATAATTATACCCAAGTAGCACAAGACCAATCATCAATAAAAGTAACAAAATATTTAAAGTTGGTATAAGAATTAACTGGGGCTGGTCCCCACACATTAGAATGTATCAAATAAAATGGTTCCTTTGAACATGCACAGAAGACTGAAAAGGAAGTTTTGTCTATTTGGTAATTTACAAACTTCACAAGAATGAGAGTTTAAAGATAAAGAGGGCATTAAAAATTTTAAAACTTTATCTGAGGGGTGTCCAAATCTTCAATGCCACAATTTGTTAATATCAGAATTATCTTGACTGGCAACCAAGACCTTAGTATCCTAATTGAATAAATGTAGCCCATGAGACAATCTTCCTTCACCATTCTTCCCCGTGGCCCGATCTTGAAAAATCATAGAGTTTAGAGAAAAAATAGCATTGTAATTCATGCTCTGAGTAATTTTACTAACAGACATCAAGTTCGAAGAAATGATGGCATAAAAAGAACTTCAGAGTTTTGGGATTTTGAGAAGAAATTGGTCTTGGATAGAAATCAACCATTGGCAATAGACGCAGGGTTCACACTTTTATTATTTTTTAGGTTTGATAGATATTGTAAATTGTCAGTCATATGATCTATAGCCCCTGAGTCTATTATCCAAGAAAAAATGTCACATGAAGACATAGAAGCAAGAGGGTGACTTGTCCCCAAGAATGGAGAAGAAGGATTTTATGTGGAGGAAGAACCATTGTTGTTACTTGGTTGTCGATTATGATCACAGTTGCAGTGATTGGTTTGAGTGATTACGTTTTGAGCGATAGATCTATCGGGGTCACTACCTCTACCACTATTTTAAAGCCTTTTTGTTTCATATTTCTCATTATTAGCAACCAAGGGAGATTTTTCAATACTTTCTTCAGATGTTTCAAAACCAAGATTCATGATTTTCTTCCTAGTTTCCTTGCTTTGAATAATAACACAAACATTGCTAAATGAGGGATCATCCTTGCTTGGAGTCTTTTTCTTCCAATTAATGCACCCAAGCTTAGATTTCTGCAAAAGAGAACAAGAAACAACTTTCGACCAAGCAAGTTAATTAAATTCATTCAAATGAATAATAGTAAGTTTCATACTGAAGTTAGTTTTTTAATCTGCCATTATAAAGAAAAAAGAAGAACCATAAGAAAAAAAAAGCTGACCTAATCAGTAGCAAAAAAAACAAAGGCGACTAAAGAAATTGAGATGCCTTTATCATAATCAACCGAAGACACCAACAGGAGTCGCAGGCAGTGAGCTCAAGTAATCGGTGCCAAGGCAAGGCAGTGAGCTCAAGTGAGCTCTAATACCATGTTGAAGTTGCAATAACAGACATAGAGAAGAGAAATTAATCAACACAACATATACATGGTTCGACAATGGTACCTACATCTACGGAGAGTAAACCAATATCTCATGCGCAGGAAACAAATCTCATTACAATTGTAATCCCACAAAATAGGGCACTCAATAAAGTCAATATATATCTTGAATATTTGATAACTATCAATCAATATATATCCTCAATATTTAATTACTCAAGACAAAGGAATTTCATATGGTCGCATTAATTGTTGAGCACCTTTTCCTCGTAGATTAAGATCGCAAACAATTAATAAAAGAATGTGGGTCATTTGTTGCAAGATTAAACATTCCATAAGATTTAAAGACAAAGATATCGACCCTACCCTTGATCTGACAGAGCAATTATGGATCACAATACCCATTGCTTACAAAGCTTGCCGATAAATAGCTTTAAAAATTAAAGTTGTTCAATAATCATATCTTCAAATTTGTAAATTTTATGTATGCCTTTTACCCGTGGAAACAAATTTCTATGCAGGTTACTACAACAATCAACTCTTTCTTGCGGTGAGAGAAATTTGAGCACATTCTCTTTTATCCATTAAGTAAAGTTCAATCGTTTGCAACCATGAGCAAAAAAACCTTGTATATATTCATAGCAATCTAAGATTGCTCAGAGGCAAGATGATTATAAATCCTTTCCATGTAGATATTGAGATGTAAGCATCAATGAAGATAATATAGATGGACCTACATAAACTGACATTAAAAATATGGTGTCTCATGAACCAATCATAGAAAAGGAAAGACCTATTGAAGGTGCTAGGATGACCATGTGATTTTAGACGAATCAAATTAAGGGCCTTTTCAATAGCCACACAATAAAGTTACTACATTGAGTTAACAACCAGGTAATAGTTTGTTGTTTTTTTTTCATATTGTTATGATACAATTTGGATTGATCTATAAGAAATTTTGATAAGTACAATTCAAATTTACAGAATAAGTTTTTTTTGTATTTTCAAATTCGTTATTTTTTATTTTTAGATGCTTTATTATTGTTGTATGACATCAATTATAGTGTACATAAATGCAGATATAAACTATACAAATTTTAATGGATGAAGTTTCTATAAGGGCTAGGCGTTATGAAAACAAAATAAAACCCCACCTAAAATCTTTGTTTCAAAAGCACTTTTTGCAATGAAAATTTTCATGATAGCTCTAAAATCAATTTCCAATACCGGCAATGAAATTTGAAACTAAAAAAATGATACAAATCTTGGGAATTTATGAACATTTATTTTTAGAGCAAAATAACGGAGATAAGTTGTTACAATATACACTACTTTTAAAACTTGAAATCCTAATTTTTTTCACAACCATAATATTCAAGCCAAGATGATCGATGTAAAGATTTTCCAATATTTGAACCGCAATTTTCGATGAGTTATAAGGTGTGGCTTTACTTATTTTGATAGGGATGCAGCCCTATCAAATCATTTTTTAATTTTAATATATATATATATATGAACAATGATCTAATGCAATGCAACAATGCAATGCAACGGTTATCATAGTATAATGCAATGATACTTCTATAAAACCATGTTTGTGATATTTGTATGACCCAAAATTTTACACACATACTCTCTTCATCTCAATAATCAATGCAAAAAAAAAAAAATTGAACCCTTGATATGGTCAAAATGAATCATCTCCAAAAACGAATCTAAACCATTCATTTTGTGAATTTCAAGATCTTAGCCTTTATAAACTCAAAATCGTTTTTTTCTTTTTTAATATTGTTCATCTAATGATAATAAAACCATCCAAATAAATTGGAAATGAAAAAAATCTTTATAAATCTTAAATCTAAGCATCCCACCAAAATGA
Source organism: Amborella trichopoda (assembly GCF_000471905.2). Next base: position 558,100 of record NW_006497083.1, read on the forward strand.
ACGGTATATGTTAATCGTGCTAAAAAAATACTTTCTAAATTGTGATTTCAATTTTTTTTTTTTGTGATTATTCATTAGAATGAAAAAAGTGTATATTTCAAAGTTTGGATCAAACAATTAGCCATAAGATGGTTTTTTAAGATTGTTGCATCATATTATTATACAACAGGTGCATGAAATCATTGCCATCTATATATATATATATTATTTTATTTACTTTTATTTTTTTTAACACTCGTACAAGAAATGATAGAATTCAAAATGAATCTAATTGAAAGAATTTAGACGTGAAGACGACAAAATGAAAGAGAGTATAGTTAAATGGGCTAACCATGTGTGGCACCGACTAAATACACTACCTGATAAGTGATGCGAATTAATTCAAGTGGAAAAACCTTTAAAAAACAAAAAATAGGCCCAAAAAGATGCAGTTGAAAATGATGTGAAAAAATATAAAGACTTGTATGTAGAATATAGCCTTTAATATAACAGAATGAAAGACCATAATTCAAGTTAACCGACCCCAATTATGTTATCTATGTAACGTAAATAACATAGATATATTGGTATCTTGACTCCATCTCATGCCTCTAAACTGGACGAGTTTTTTGTATCTCAGAAGCAGGGATTGACATTCATCATTATAGTACATTCAGACTCCGACTCCGCGTGCCAGGTCCACTGGCCTGGCTTCGACTAAGAAAGGCTGTGTTTTATCATTTATTTCATTTTTCTTTGGTCATTTTCTTGCATTTCAACTATGGCTACAAATGAAAAGAACAAATGCATTTAGAAAACCAAAGGCTAGGGTTAAACCGTAAAATGAAACGGGTGGCGATGGTGACAATGTGAGACCTACGGGAACATAGCATATTCTAGGTAGCGTAGCAGGTCCCACACTCTATCCATCACCACTCATCTATTGCTTAGACAACCATTCTCTATGTGATCATATGGATCATAAACTTTCCCATCCACATAAACCCAAACCTAATTAGAGATCGAGATGTTTTTTTTTTAGGACCATTGTACTAACAACAACCATTAGCAAAATTGATATACAACTAATTTAAATAAGAATGCGGTTAGCGTGCGGGCAGTCCGCACGGCAACTCCCCATCACCACCGTCCTTTCCCAATCTCCAACAAGTTGGATGGTGGTGATGGGGAGTTACCATTCGGGTTTCTCGCATATAAGCTTTTTCCTTTAAATAAAACTAATACAATCCAACACTTGATTCCGAGAAGGCAACGCTCTTTGGGAGGACAAATGATCCGCACAGCATCCACTTCCCAGGTGCAACAAGGCGGACACGATGCATTTCCACTTCTACTCCCACCTCACTAAGTGCAATTCTTATTTTCTGCATAAGAATATAGCGATTTATTCATTGTATAGTTTATGAACAAATTATTTTACTAATGCAAATGAGAAAAATAGAGCATCACTGTTTAAAACAATTGAGGAATTTACTCATGAAAATACCTTACTAGAATTCAAGGATCCTTACTAGAATTCAAGGATCAGGTCTCCCATATTAGTGCAAGACCAAAGAAACTTGAAATTAATATCAAATGTATGAATCCCAGCATACCGATAGGTAAATAAATAACAAAAATACTAACTTTAAGAACATATATACCTGATGAAAGTCAAACTCAGGATCTTGAGCTTTGGAGAATCCGTAAACATGAATCCTTGGCAAGGGATAATCCTTAGAATTAGGTTTGTTTCGGAACAATCCTCGAAATGCATCTAGCATAAACATAAACTGGGTCTCAGGAACAAAGGAATTATCACTTTTGTGCTCTAAAAACACAGGCACATTTAAAGAAATTAGACAGGAGCATGTTTTCATTTTACTAGTATGAGAAACAATACACAAAAAAGTGCAGCTTGGGATTATCCATGGGTTAGGCATAAACTTAAAAGCTAAGATTATCAGCATATAACTACTAGCTTTCATCACTTACAAGGTGCAAGATTCAATTAGCAGATATGAATAAAGTTTGCCCACCAAAAGAACAAGGTCCTTATATAGTACAGCCTAAGAAGCAAGCAAAAGATCAGATTAAACAAACCTAGATACTCCACAGCATCTTTGGGCAAATTCATAACCACTTGGGTGATGGGTTCCAGCCTTCTACTTGACAACATGGCATTGATGAACCTCCGTCCATCCATGTTGCAAACCTAGACGTGTCATGGATGAAATCCTTAATGCATCCTCAAGAAACATTAAACATCTATTAGATAAAAACAGGACCAATGTGGTCCTGTTATTACAAAGGAAATCCTAAGCAATGACGCAATTCCATCTAAGAACATTTTAAAAATGACAATGCCATCTAAAGATAAATACCCAAAGTAACAGTCCCAACAAAATTCAGTGAAAACCACAGATGTAAAACTACAGCACTTGTGACAGCTAGCAATGCTTGTGTCAAAGTTCTGAGTCTCAGTTAATCAAAGTCTGGCCCAAGATGAATCATGCATATGACATGCTATGCCTATGCATGGCCCAAAATGTGCTTGGCTAGGCAGTGTTGACATGCCTTGCAACTCAGATGACTCAAACAATCAAAAGCAACTCAAAATGCTAGAAAGCTCAAAAGAGAAAAGGGGGTCTACATGCTTATTCGTGATATCCTTTAAACTCTTTAGGAGCTTATATTACAAAATTTAGACATAATCGTGATAATAAAAAATAACATTAATTGAAGTTAGGTTTTACAGCTCCTTTAATTTGAATTATTTTTCTTTCCTCTTTTTTTTTTTGGGAAGTTTGCCATACACAGCTGCATCAATTTCAGAAAGGGATCTATTGCCATTTACATTAGATGAATGGATATGTGGATACTATAAACAAATGAATTCAAGAATGGGCTCAAGGCTAGGTGGTCAGAGTGGTATGGTACCACAACGTGATGTCTTGAATTCTGTTCCTAGTATGAGTTGGGGACTCCTTCCCCCACTAAATTACCGCCCCCCTTCCCCCCACAAAAAAAAAAAACAGATGAATTTAAAAATTTTCAGTGCTGTAACATTCCCACATGTCATTCACATAACAAGATAAGGCTTAAAAAAACTCTCACCTTCAAAATTGCTTTAACACTTGTCTGTATGACTAAACGTCAGTAAGCCATGTGAACAGAGCTCTTATAAGCATCTCTGGATATGATTTTTCTATTACCATAGTTCAGTTACACAAAGAAGAAATGAACTATAGCGGTCCAGAAGTACCCTTCACATCTCATATTTTTATTTATTACATCTAGTAAAATAACCAACACTGAATAAATTGATGAAATGTTCTAGAAAGTCAGACCAAAAGAATGCTGTTGAAAGTCAAACATTTTTAGAGAACAGGATGCCTCTATATGAATGATAACAAGCTCTACAAGCTTGAAAACTATAGCGCAACAAGATTACTGGTCCAAAACATTGAATGTGAAATGGTGCATGGAATCACATTGAACACATACCTCAACTTTTCTCTCAAGTTTGTTAAGAATAGTATTCCCCTTAAGATAGTCCACTGCAGAAGGATTCAAGTCATTAGCATATACACGCTTTACAACTCTTGCTGCAGCTATGGCTATTGGACCTACTCCAGAGAAAACATCACCTGTCCAATGGGAACAAGGAGATTCAAGTACAAACAGTACACATTCAAACGTTAAGAGCCAAAGTGCAGACATTATATACTAGATGAAGATCAAAAGATAAATACAGACCACTAGTATTGATATTCAAAATGGTGTCTCATTCAGTAGCAAATCTTATCAATAACTGCTTTAGAGTACATTTTCTGAATGAGAAGTAATAGCACACCAGTCACTAGATGAAAGGCAATAAAATCTCAGCCGCAGACTCAAGCAAGCCAAAAGATCACCATAAAAGTCATATCATTATAGCATAAAGAAAGCAAGACTTTACACAATAGGTATATCTAGTGAATAATAACAATGTAAATGAGTTCTTTTCTAGGTTTGCCTCTAAAGGGAAAATTGAAAATCCTCCAAAATGCAATTTACCAAGGTTCTAAATGAGAATCAGATCGTGTCAGAAAAATAAATTAGCAGAAGCACTATCACTATTCATTTTCTTGTACAACTGTTACTGACAAGTGAAATTTTAGAAAGCATGGTAGTTTCCAGGACATAAGTACTTAATAAATTTACATCAGCATCCACAACATCCACCTATGTAAAGCTGTAAACCTTAGATGACAAACCCCAATTCAAATTAACTACAATAAAATCCAAGTAGCCATTTTCTTCTCCATCAACCAACTCATCTCAATTCGAAAATTTGCAGAAATCACCGTTCACCAAGGAAAGCATAAAGTCAATTTTCTTTTCTTTTTCTTTTTAATCTTTTAGAGGTGAAACTGTTACATCAAGTTGTTTCAAATTTAGAACACAAACTGAGCCATAATCAGTAAGCATAAGGAAGAGAGAGCAAAACATCAGCGGGGGGGGGAGTGCAACAAGAAAAATTCCATTCTACGACTGCCTGTGTGAGCTAATAAGTCAGCAATGTCATTAGCTAATTTTGAACATGCTGGTAGATAACTTGCTGACTTTGGCACGTTATCATATACCTCCTCCAAAGTGTCAGCTAGTCTCCATGGGGTGGGGGGGTTTCCACCATCCCTTCACACACAGTGAATCACATTTAAGGAGTAACCTTCAACCAGAAAAGGACCAAAGGACTGGAAAATATAACGAACCCCATGAGAAGTGCTAAGGTCTTAGCTCTATTAGCATCTCCAGTGCCCATTGGCCCTGCAAAGGCAACCTAAGTCTCTCCCTAATGTCTCTAATCTCTCCTTATAAACTCCAGGGGCCAGGGTAGCCCAAAGCTTCCTTCCATCACAATTATGCTTGAGAACCCGAACTAAAGGCTTCTTCCATGAGACATGAATCAAAAGCTCCAGCACCCAACAATTCACCACTACCTTACATCCTCTAACCAAATCCAATGCCGGAAAGCCTTAGATTTCCTTTCTGATTAGTATCCATGAAATAACCATGTCTCTAACTCAATCACCTACTGTTTTGCTCTAGAATGCTTGCCCTTAAAAATCCCCAAATCCCAGCAAACACAGAATGAGTATTTAAGGTAGGTTTGCCTCCTTAGGACCATAAGAATCTCAACCAATAAATACCATGGAAATATATGAAATTTTCACAAAACGTGCTAGCAATCATTCACAAAATGGGCTCCAATAAAATGATGATAATGGTGGTGATAGTGATGGTGATAGATTACAATGATAAACATGTCTAAATTTGCTTCAATCAAAATAAATTCCTCGCTCATAAATAAAGTATTTGACTCCCACCTATCTATAATCAATTCTTTCCAGTGCAAACCATGCATAGGAGCAAACCAAGGAAGGCAGGGTCTTCCCAGTGAAAGTCAATTTTTGGCTTCTAGTTACCCTTAAAACCGTAGAATTCTAGAAGCATAAAAATAACCTAAAAGCCAAACTGGATCAACATGCTGTTCTCATAAGAAAACATTGCCGTGTTATCCACAAATGAGAACTATGAACCATTCCTCATACCATGTAGGTATACCTTGGTAACCTCTTGAGGCCAAGCTTCCACAATGACTTGAGAATTCTGCCATGATCCTAAATAGAAATGCCAGAACAGGATCCCTTGCTCAAACCACTTGACGAATAGAGCATATGAAGGAATCTCTGGAGTGCCAAATACCATTACAAGAAAAGCTGGTTTCTCGAAATACAAGAACCAATCCACTAAATTCATCAGAAACCAAAACGTACACCAGAACATGTTAATGAAATAAGTCGCAACCAAAAGGGTAGTAAGCTACTATAGGTCAATTATACATATCGCCACCCACCCCAAACACATAGATAGATTCCAAGGAAGAAAGTGCCTCAAAGACTTGTAAAAGTCAAAGGCCCTTGACGAATCATTACATAAAATGGTACAATAACGACAATAACATGTGCATTCTTCCAGCCGACACCCTAAACACAACTTTCAACAGGCACCATCCAGACTAATCATTTTTTATACCTGAATGACCATCAAGAGTCTTTAGTAGACCATAGCTGAACCCCCTTGTTCCCATGATAAAAGAACAAGAGTCCCTCCAAAATGGCCCACAATGTCTCCCATTTCATATGACAAACTCCTGCAAAACAGCAGCCCCAAAACCATCCAAACTGGGGGCTAAGTTTGTAACTCTAGAGAGAATAAAACAAAAATATCAAGTCTAAGACAAAACTAATAGGCAGCAAATCAAATTCCACCTCCATGCATGACACCGTCATCCATGCATGACACACCCTCATCCAAATCATGACAGCTCCATGCATGACACCCTCATCCAAATCAGTCCAATGAAACCCTAATAGAAGTTTACTCGTACACCAAAAGGTCAACCAACGAAACATAATAGAGTGGTGCACCATGTAGTGCACATAGCAAACTAAATAATTAGTTTGAGGCACAACCGCATACATCAGCAGGCAGTGAACTATTCTCCAGTTCTCTTGTGATTTATATGGTAAAAAAATTGAAGCATTGGCACATGATCATTCACATAACATGTACTGCTTGGTAGTAAAAAAATAAAAGCCTAATTCTCTAAAATAAAATAGACAAGGAAAACAGCATAGGGAACGCTTCTAAGACATGACACAGGGTCTTTTAGAAGATCGATCAAGCTCTCCGTTCATTTTTAAAACTCTAGGGTATGAGAACGAGAACTTGGGACTAAGAAGACCTTACAGCCTAAAATTATTCCATTGCTTCCAACTACATAAACAACGAGAAAATCACCATATTACCTCAATGTAAACGTGTCTATCTCACACAAATACAGATTATCACAAAAGGCAGAGCCAACAAATTCAACACTATAATGGAAGATATTAGTGAAGATGGAACAACTAAGAGAGTTTCTCAATCCAACCCTGCTTATGACGATTGGGTATCTAAGGACCAGAACCTCAACAGTTGGACCACTCTTTCAGAGGAAAGTATTCCTCAAGTAATTAATTTACCAACTGCCACAGCATTATGAGAGGCCCTTCATGACTTACTTTCACATGAAGCAGAACCTCAATACTACATATTCGAAGTGAGCTTCATGCTTGTAAACAAAATAACTCATCGGCCTCAGAATTCTATAACAAGATATCCTCTAAGTGAAAGGTACAAGGTCCATTATGTTTTGAGAGGTTTCGAGGGTGATTATAGAGTATTTGTTTCCTTTGCGATGATGAAGACTCTATTTCCCTCGTTTAGAGAATTGTGGCCATTATTGTCACAACACGTAGCATTATTCAACACACTCACTTGGACAAGTCTTCTACTACAGATTCTAATCTTGTTTCATTGTCAAATAGTAATTCAACTGTTAATACAGGCTTAAGTTCAAATCATGGTAGAAGAGGTAGAGGATAAAAAGGAAGAGGACATGGAGCGGCGAGGTGGAAGAACTAATTTCTATCTTATCCAGGCTTGCTACTTACTCCTTCAATAGGATCATCTGTCACTTCATATGGTGGTCTTGTTTGTCAGATATGTGGAAGGAAGAATCATACAACCAAGTGCTTTTATCATTATAAAACCCAACCAGATGAAAGTCAAGTTCCTTCCCTAAATCATTTTTTAGGGAACTTAGCTATCACGTCACCTACAAATACAGGTTGGGTTGTGGATAGTGGTACTGTAAATCATATTTCAAGTGATAGTGGTATGTTCTCATCCTTAATTCCTTACTAAGGCAATGGCTCTACTGTAATTGTTGATGGAACCTCCCTTAATGTCTCACTCGTACAAGAAGTGTCACAGGTATCCAATGTTTCTTTGCTCATAAAATGTGACAAAATCTTCTTTCAGTTTCTCAGTTTGTCGGGGAAAATTATATTTCATGAGTATAAAGCTTCCTCCCCCCACAAGTGATTTTGTTTTTCTGAAGGAACAACAATCTGGGATAATGTGTGCGTCGAGGACAGCTATATATTTTCGAGGTTCAAGTTAAAAAGAAACGCTCATTGTTCTTTTCTTCTCTTAGTGTCAATAAAAATGCCAACGTTTGGCATCATCATTTAGGTCATTGTAGTTTTGTGTCTTTGTTATGTAAAGAGAGCTTAATTCCCTCTAATCTTGATATTCTATCTTCGTTTGTATGCCATGGATGTCAGTTGCGTAAGCATGTAAAACTTCTATTATGCTTCATAATAAAATAACTTCTGCTCCCTTTCAATTAATTCATTACGATGTTTGCTGTCCCGCTCCATATTCTTCTTCGTCTGGCTGTTATTTTATGTTATCTGGATATTCTTTGTTAAGAACAAATTTGAAGTGTATCAAATTCTAATAAAATTCAAAAATCTTTATTGGAAAACACTTCCAATCACCTATCTACTTACGTGGTGATGGAGGGGAGAACTTTCATCCCACAAAATTAGAACATATCTAGAGAATAATGGACTAAAAAAACAAATACCATGTACACACACATGAGCGAAATAGAGTAGCAGAGAGAAAACATAGGTCAATGATGTTGTATTGTTCATGATGTTTATGAATGATATTGCTAAACTTTTAGGGACAAAAGCATTTCGTGCAACAATTCATCTCATCAATAGATTGCCTACAGATGATCTACATGGAAAATCAGCTTACCAAGTTCTACTTGGGAAGGACCCTAATTATTCCACATTAAGCTCGTTAGAACGTTACGCCTATGCTCATGTTGATGAGAGCTAGAAAAAAAGGTTATCCCCAAAGGCAGAAGGGTATGTAGCTGAATACAGGGATACAAATGATATAGTGATTGAGAAGAGTTGTATCTCGAGACACGTAACCTTTGATGAAAGGAGGGTGTGTATGCCTCCTCATTTTATGGATGCAGATGAATCAAGGAATAGGGAAGTGCCATTGCACCATGAAATTCGTAGCCGACACATGAATCAACTTGTAGATGAGACACTATGTTTTGTTAATAAAGATGTAGATAGAAGTGGTGAGCAGCATAGTTTTGAGGGGGGAGATAATTGATGAAACTCCTCCAACACTTGGGGAAGAGCGCGAGGAATATATGGATCCGGATCCAAATAAAGAATGGTAAAATTGAAGAACCTCATAAATCAGCCAAGGACATTATAGTATATCAAAAAAGAAGGCGTGAAGGGAAGTAAAAACATAGTCCAAATGAAGATCCTCATAGTCCAAACGAAGACTCATAAAATTGACAACGTTCATAAATCAGCCAAGGATATTTTAGTATATAAATGAAGAAGGCGTGAACGACAGCAAGAAGATAGGCAAGTTGAAGCTCCAAAGAGCACTCAAAACCCATGCAGATCTATCAGAACAAAGCATCCAATTGATTTATGGTTAAGTTATGACACCTTCATTCATAATTTTCAAGTTTTTATGTGTAAAATTCTCTACATCAAAGAGCCTAGAACTTATTTTGAGGCAAGAAAAGATCAGTAGTAGACGAGGCTATGGCAGAAGAGATCAAGGCTATTAACATAAACAAGACTTGGGAGATAGACCTACAAATAAAATATAGTGGGCTGCAAGAGGGTTTATAAAGTAAAGCACAAGTAAAATGGCAGTGTGGGAAGGTTTAAAGCAAGACTCGTTACAAAAGGTTTAATCAACATGGACTTGATTATGAGGAAATATTTAGTCCTATGTTGTTAAGATAATGACAGTTCGGGTGGTTATTTCTCTTGCTTCAACCTATGATTGGTCTATTTTTTAGTTGGATGTCAAGAATGCCTTTTTGCATGGAAAGTTAGTTCAAGACGTCTACATTAAACAACCACTAGGTTTCCATGAACCGAATCTAGGAACTCATGTTTGCAGGTCAAAAAGATCTATATCCTCATCATCATTATCCAAGCCTTATCCCAATTATTTGGGGTCGGCTACATGAATCTTGTTCCTCCATTCTTCTCTATCAAGGATCATACCCTCAATAAGACCAAAAGTTATTGTATCTCTTTTCACTACTTCTATCCATGTCCTTTTGGGCCTTCCCATTGCCTTTTTAGAGTTTTCCACTTGAATCAAATCACATCTCCTAATGGTGTTGTCTTAGGTCTATGCTACAGATGGCCAACCCATCTAAGTCTACGTTACCTCATCTCATCGCCTAATGAAGCTACACCTAAGTTACTTTGTATGTATTCATTCGAAATTCTATCATTTCTTGTCTTGTCATTTGTCCATCTCAACATCCTCATCTCAGCTATGCTCATCCTATGCATATGTTGTTTTCTTGACCGCCCAATATTATGTTCCATAAAGCATTGTTGCATAAAGCATTGTTGGTCTTACATCTGTCTTATAGAACTTCCCCTTCGATCTCGATGGTAGGCGACGATCACATAAAACTCCAGACGCAGGTCTCCACTTTGTCCATCTAGCTCTAATTCTATATGCGTCATCTTCCTCAATCTCTTCATTCTCCTGGATTAGCGACCCTAGATATTGAAAACAATCTCTTTTAGGTATTCCTTAACTATTAATTCGAATTACTTCTGAAATGAGTGGCTATTTGGAATTCAAGGTATTAAATTCAAAAATTTTCTTTTCTTTTATTTGATATACCCGAATTCCACTTACATGGGCCATTATACACTGTTGTAAATTAAATTTAAAACCCTAAATACAAACTAGGATCTTTACTTTTACTGCCAAAGAAAATAAAAACCATTCAAGAGCAATAAATAATCTCCCACTACAATTCTGAGTACAATATATGTTCTTGAAAATTCTCAAAAAAAAAAAAATTGAAATAAGACTAAAAAATAATTAAATCTACTGAGAAGACTACTAGAAGATGCCTGAAGATACCTTCTCACTGCACACCTGATACCCTGATCGGTGGCACACTTTTGTCCCTTTTGATCTTGCTGGAATTTCAGTGAAGGGAAGCTTTAATAAGCAATATCTCTTACTCTAGGATTTTAGATAGCATGAAAACCTAACAAGGGTTTGTAGGAATCCTTAGGAACAAATTAGAGCTGGGCTTGAAGGCATAGAATCCTTTTATGGCTCATACCCCTTTTCCTTCTCCAAACAGCAAAACCCTAATTAGAGTTTCAATGTGCCACCCTTGTCTTAAAAAATTTTGGGTGGCATGACCCTTTTTAAAAGGGGGAGAGAGAAAAAATGAATTTTTAATGATAGAGAAAGAGACTTGGTGCATGGAGGAGGAAGAAATATGTCTTGAGAGAGTGGGGCTCAATGGTGTTTAAATAAAATGAATCTCTTCTCCTATTTAGATTATAATTCTTTCCGTAGGTATTGCCTATCCAATGACACAGCTTGTCCACTAGGAAGTTAGAAAATATGTGGGGCGTGATAGAACAAATCTGAGTCATTTATCCCACAAATCAGTTATCATGATTTTGAAAAGATTATTAGGAACTTTATCCCCTTATAATTTGATCCAAGTCCAATTTCTATTTAAATTAAAAATATAACAAATCCAAAACTTCCTAATATCTTTCTAACATTTATAGGAAGTCAAAATAATTAGAGTTTTGATCAAACCAAACTCTTAATTAAAACAATATCTTAATATTTAAAAAATTCCCATAAAATAACCTTTAACAAAAATGAAATGTCACATAAATAAAAGAAAGAGGGTGTGCCACCCAAGAGAGATTAAGTGGTCCCGACAATGGCCCACGTCCCACTCATGGGCGACACATGTGGGGCTCGATCCTGGGCCCCACATGCGCCATTCCAAAATTCAAAAATTTATGAGAATGTCGTTTAGAAGGATTTTACAGCAGAAATAAATTTTCAAAATTCTGAAAAATTGTAAAAAATCATAAAACCATTTGTAATACGAAAATAGAATATTTTAGAAGTGGATTGGTACCAATTGGTCAAAATTAACGACAACATAGGCACTCTAATTGACCCAAGAACCATGATCCACTACTGTTTGCTTGTCCAACCCAACAGAGACCCATGAACCATAATCTTGATGCATTGGCTCATGATTGACTTGTTAAAGTTGGACAAGAAACAGTAGAACCATAATCATGGAATGTAGATTTCAGCCCCCTCCTTTAAGAGCAAGTCCAACACTTGTCACTACAGTGTAAAGGGAGTACTCTCTATGCACATGTATCGTGTCCCTCTAGAGGGTTGTTTCCCAATAATGCGTTTATCATGTGTACATGCCATACATAATGTTGTTGAAGCTTTTGCCTTTGCTCTCATAGGCCTACAACCACACACAGGAAACCACACAGTTCTCCTGGCCTATAAACATCATCCCTAGGCATTTCTCCGACCTCAATAAGGGATGACCCATGGTAAACCCTACTCGATAGTGCCACATGCCTAGGGGTAAGGGTCTTGGACATAACCAGGGCCATAACATAAACCGCCCCACCCATGGTCAGTCAACACATACTCTCCCACTAAAGTGCATATTCCACTATAAACTATCATTTTTACATGCTCTCTAGGCCTTTAAAAGCCACAAAACCCAACAGCTTCCTCGTTTCTACTCCCATTATTTCGTTTCTACTCCCATTATTTCTAAACTTGCATTTCACATATTCTAATTTAGTCTTGCTAATTTAAAATCTTTAAATTCTAGAGCATCCCTCCATCGTTCTGACTTTGCATTGATGCTGCCTCTAGTCTCATTGATCAAAACTGTCATCCACAAACAACATACACCACGGTACCTCATCTTGTAGGTGCCTGGTTAACTCGACCGAAAAGATCTATATATGGTTTAAAAATGTCCAAGAATGTGGTTTCAATTGTTTCATAATGCGTTAAAAGAAAGGGGTTCTATCAAGACAGCATCAGATCATTCATTATTCATTTGTCACAACAAGGAAGATGTCATTGTCATTCAGCTTTATGTTGATGACATTACAATTACTAGGAGTTCTATAGACATAATTGATAGCATCAAGAAATTTTTGCACGATAGATTTATGACGAAAGACTTGGGTTAGTTGAGATATTTCTTGGGAATTGGAACAAATCTAAATGAGAATCAAATTTGGTTGTCTCAGCAAAGGTACGCTCTAAACCTTCTTGAAAAGGAAAATATAACTAATTGCAGGCTGTATTGTACACCAACTGCTCTTAATAAAGGATTAAGGATATCTAAAGGACAGCCTTTATATAATCCAGTGAGATATAGAAGTTTAACAGGGGCATTATAGTAGCTCACTCTCACCAGACCTGAAATATCATATGTTGTTAACCAAGTGTGTCAATTTATGCATGCTCTCGTTGACACTCACATGGAAGCATTGAAGAGAATACCATATATATAAAAGGAGCAGTGCATCATGAGCTGCTCTATTACATAAACAACACTAATAAATTGAACATTATTCTATAGATGGGTACATTGATGCAGACTGTGCTGAAGATATAGAATCTAGAAGATCAGCTAGGGTGTATTATATTTTCTTGGTAAATATCTAATTTTATGGAGAAGTAAGAAACAGAAAATTGTTGCAAAGTCTAGTACTAAAGCTGAGTATTGAGCACTAGCAGGTATAGTTTCAGAGATTTCATGGCTACTAAATATTATTTCTTTTTTCAGAACAAAATATGCAACTCAACAGCTTACAGTGATTATATGAGTATCCTAGCACTTCCAGCAATTTCAGGTATATTACCATATTGTTTGTGAGAAAATTGAAGCTCAAGAGATAGGTGCTTGCTTTATTGGGACAGAAAATCAAATAGTTGATATATTCACCAAACGGCTTGGAAAAGGTGGACACAAGTACTTAAAAAACAAGTTGTACATGTCAAACATGATGTACAAGTTGAGGGGGATTGTTAGAATGATCTATGTGTTTTAAGTGGTTTATATATTACAAAGCCATTTGTTGTTATGTATAAGGGCAAACTTGTCCTTACTCAAGATATAATATTATATAAAGATTGTATACTATGAGACCATTTATCTTTGTTACAAGGAGGTCACAGTTGTAACTTGCCATTAGATGTCAATTTGTATGGCTTGGGGTATGGCACAAAAGTCTGTAATTTTTTTTTTTGAAATTTTAGTCAGTGACACAGCTATTAGATTTAGAATATGACAGAAAATAGTGATTGTGACCTCCTTCTATTAAAAGTGAATGTTCTCTTTGTATACTTTTCCTATTATATGTATTATAATACAAGAATTAGGGCATTACCCCAGTATGTGTTTTCATGGGAGAACAGTGTGTGCCTCTGTTATCTTCTTCACTATATTTTTCAGGCAGGCCTCCTAAGCCCCTTTGGTGTGGGGGGCTACCTAGACTGCTTTGGCGACCCGCCTAGACGGCTTGGCAGTCGAATTTTCCAAGACAGATATGGACTTAAAAAACTATTGAGAGCATGGTCTAAGAAATCCATTGAAGCCTTTGCTGAAAAGGGTTCAAAAGAAGTCAAGCCGTATCATATGGGCAAGCTTATGTAGCTTGCAATCACACGACCAGATACATCTTTTGCGGTTAGTGTAAGTTACGTCAATTTATGCATGCCCCACGAAATCCTCACCTAAATGATGTCTATCATTTCCTAAAGCATCACAAGCCATCTCCAAATTGTTATTAATTGATTCATGGTCATAACGAGTGTCCTGATATACACTCATGCAGATTGAGCTGATACTCAGACTGATAGAAGGTCAACTACAAGTTATTATGCCTTTTTAGGTGGTGATTTTGGCAGTTTAGTTTCATGGAAGAGTAAAAAATAGAACGTAGTCCAGATCAAGTGTTGAAGCACGATATAGGGCCATGCCACTTGGAACTTGTGCAATTATGTAGCTTACAACTATACTGGCCGATCTGGGAAATAAAGTTCAGTTATGAATGACCCTTTATTTTGATAATGAAGCAGCGATCCACATTTTGTTGACCCTGTATATCATGGGAGAATAAAGCATATCAGAGTGAACTGTCATTTCATAAGGGAAAAAATAGCAACAGGAATATTTTGACGGAAAAATCAAGAGACCATCTAGCAGATATCCTCACAAAAGCAGTTGCATATGATGGGCAACAAGATGTAGACTATATAGTTATCAAACTAGGTATGTGATGCAGAACAAAATTATTTTCATTTTTAATTTTTGTTTAATTTCAAAAGATGCATCTTTTACTTTTAATTCTAGGGTTTTTAAGTTTTCTAAGGATTCCACTTTTTATATATTTCGTTTTATCAAGGGTAAAAATGCCATTATGAATTTTGTGTTTAAGTTGGGACTATTTAGTCACTTTTGCAATTATCTAAGGCTAATTCGCATTTTGTACCACAATTAAATTATAAGTACAGGTGTGTGGGGCCCTATTGACTCATTCACGTGATTTTTAGAGAGACGAAATATAGCTTTTAAGCTTGTTGGGCCCTAGCCAGTTTTTTTTTTTTTGAATGAGTTAATAAGCCCTAGATGGGGTTTTGTGGTGGAGAAACCTCAAGTTTCTCCAATTGAGTGATTGTGTTTGCTTGAGCTCGATGATTTTATAGTATATCAATTTTGTTATATTAATTTGGTATCAGAGCTCATATTTCTTCGACAACAAGCCCAAGGAACTACAACCAAGTTAGGTTTTACTGATTTTGGGCCAAGGTTTGCTGATCTCAGCCCAAATTTTGCCAAATTGAGCCTAGATCTTGTTGATTTCACCTAGGTTTTGTTGATTCTCTGCCTCGGGTTTGTATTTTGGTGAATCCATGGTAGAAGGAAGGGGCCAAGGGAGGGAATTCTCATAGATTTACCATGTGATCCTAGAGATGAGGCAATGGAAGACCTTAGAAGGCAAGTTCAACTGCTTATGTAGCATATCACGAACATCAGTCACTAGCAACGAAATGACCTTTCCGCCCAAGAACATGTTGAATACAACCCTTTTCACCACCATGCTCCATGTAGGAAGTCAAGTGAAGGGGAAAGTGAAGAAAGGCCTAGAAAGTGGAGGACATCACTCTGAGTTTTTGATATGAAGGTTGATCTTCTCGATTTTTGACGATAAGCCTCATCCCGAAGAATTTTTTATTAGTTAACCAAAGAGGCTACTTTAGTACCAAGAAGTTCCTGAAAATAAAAGGGAATTTATTCCCCAAACCCATGAAAATCGTCGTGATGGTTTGGGTGAGGCAATCTTGAGAAAATTTTTGATGAAGCTAGTGATCCTATTTTTGCTAGTGATCCCATCTTTAACGAGGGTCCTATTGGTGATAATGATTTGGTGGGTGACATCTGCAGAGAACAATAAAATGAAGGACTCCAAAGAGAACCAATAGGTGAGGTTGCCGATTTGGTCATCAAATCTAGAGCGCGTTATGAAGATGCTCTCTGAGTTTGTTCTTGGGTTGAAACAAGCTGCATGTCATAACTGCTCCATCGACATACAAAGACCCTTTCCTCGACAAATTCTCAAAAGAGTTTATGAGTATATTGATTGCAAAGACTATGTTGTGATGCACAATGGCTCTAACTTTATTGAGCCAACAACCCACAGATCCTAGGATTCAAGGCACAATGTTCAATTTGAAGAAGACAATAGTTTTAGTGCAGATCATCTTATTTCAAAACTCGAGGACGAGTTTTCTCCAACCATAGGAGATTGATGCAGGTCATTTCTTTTTTTTAACCTGTTGTTTATTTCAAAGAATGTGGGTTCAATATTAATTTTAGGATTTATTTTCTGGATTTTAAAGTTTTTTAGGAATTCTAGGGTTTTTTATATTTTGTTTATCAAGGGAAAAATGTTTTTACAAAGTTTGTGTTCAAGTTGGGACTATTTAGTCAATTATGTAAGTAGCTATGGCTATTTTGGAGTTCGTACCTAAATTAAAAAATAAATGGAGGTCGATCGAGCTTTTATGGCTCATTCACGTGATTTTTATTACAGATAAATAGAGCTCTAAGATGGCGAACCCTAGTACAATCTGTTAGTGTGTATTTTTTACGCATTAATTCCCCAATGCAAATAATAGAGGAGGCGGTTGCAACCCAATCCTGTGGGTGCTAGTCATGCCCATGGACTACGGAAGATCGCTCACAAATAAACATAATTTTGGAAGAATTTGAAACGATGTTATTCTTGCCTCAAAAAGCATCTGAGGGTGGCATTTGATGTCCCAAACATGCCTAACAAGTTTCGTCTCAATTAGACAAAGACAAAACAAAACACAAAACGAAATTTCATTTCCAATGCTGCTCTCTAACATGCACAAAGTACCTCATAACTAGAGTATATTGTAAAGGTCTCATATGGTCATCAGACCACCACAGATAGACTTAGAAGGCCCAAAAACCCCACAATACCAAGTTTCGGCTCTTTCGGACACATCGGGGGCCAACTTTCTTAAAATGAGCAGGTCGTACACTATGCTTGAGGGGCCTCAAGGAACCAGCTTCCATTTATGGAAACTGTATTTTCTAAGAACAAGATTTCTTGTGAAAGTCATCTCTTCTTCAACTTAAAGTCAATTGAGCCCAAATTTCAGTATCTTGTTCATCTCATCAAGATGCATGTTTCGACATATGGCATGGCCCGAGAGGTCGCCTGGAAGGGAAGAAATTTTAGAGAGAAGTTTAACTGGCAAGCAAGAAATACAGAATTTTTGAAGCACAATATCCCTTTACTACATGATTGTCCCTCGCAGCCCCGACATCGGAAAACCATAAGAGCGGGTCCGTTGCAACCTTGACTCAAAAGGGATTCAATTTGAGGCAAAGTTTTCTCAAGATTGAAGTCAGGAAGGCACGTTTTTCGGTTGCCGGAAAACCATTTTCTGACAACCTTCAAAATTAGAAAACTGATCAAATGGAATCCAAATCAAGGGGTTTTCGTTGCAAAACGATCACAACGACTTCCGCTTCAATTTGTGATAAGAAAGATGACCAAAAACATGACAAAACAAGCAAGATCAAAGGTCAAAATTTTCAAGTTTAGGGGTTTTGATCGAATTTTTGAACCAAGGTCAAAAGTTCGCTTCAAGCTTCAAATATTATATCAAAAACGATCGTCTCGCAATGATTTACACTTCTACGGTGTTAGATCGCTCAGAATGTTGTCGGAATGCAGCGAAAATATGCCCGAACCATGACAAAGGCAAGAGGCCCCTTTTTGGGGATGGTCTTGTCATTTCCACAAAAGTGTGGAGGGGCAAAATGGACATTTTTGCATAAAAACGAAATTCACTTTTAGTTCATTTTAATTGTATTTTTCATCAATAAGGTCTTTTGAGCATCCACCCATATTTGTGGATGACTTTATATAAGCATTTTTACTTCATTTGGTAAGAAGGTTGGCAAAGTTGAGATTAAGATCAAGCTTTTTTCTCTTTGAGCTTCTGTTTTTGCCTTCCTTTTCATTTCAAGAGAGAGGAGAGAGAATATTTTTTACTTTGAGAGAGATACCCTTGGACTACCAACATCCCATACCCCACACTTTCAAACTTCTCACTTCCATACTCCATAGACCCTAACCCATACACCCTAGACCACCCATCTCTACAAACTTGACCATAGTCCTCACCTAACCCTACCATACTTCTTAGATCATCAACCTCCACCATAAACCATAGTCTCCATTTATCTCAAACCATACACCCCTTAACGTATACAGTATACATCCTAGCCCACTCAGGTTCACATGCACCGAGACCTACACCTTAACCCTCTACCCCAAGATGTTAGCCATTGTCAAGGAGTACCCAAAGGACCATTTAGGAGTACACCTAGCCACCGGGTTCAAGCCACCAGTCCACTTGCTAGGTACTTGTCACATTCTCTATCTTCTTCTCCCTTTCTTCTTCTTCTACTTCTTTTTCTTCTTCTTCTTCTTTATTCTTCCTCTTTCTTCTTTCTTCTTCTTTCTTCTTTCTTCTTCTTCCCCTCTCTCTCTCCTTGAGGAAGCGGCCCTACCTCTCTCTTTCTCTCTCCCTTTGCCTAAGAAGCAGGAGGTTGGGCTGCCCACCTCCCCCCCCCCTCCTCTCTCTCTTTCTCTCTCTCTCTCAACTCAAGAGGCAAGCGGCTGGGCCACCCACCTCCCCTCTCTCCCTTTCTCTTTCTCTCTCTCTCTCCTCCCCTTGAGAGGCAAGCGGCTGGGCCACCCACCTCTCCCTCTCTATCTCTCTCTCTTTCTCTTAAAGCTCAACCACCCAGCTCTATCCCTCTCTCTCTCCTCACGAGGTAGGCAGCTAGGCCGCCCACCTCTCTCTCACTCTCTCACCTCCCTCTCTTAATCTCTCATTCTCTCTCCCACCTCTCTCTCATCTCTTTCACCTCCCTCTTACCTCTCTTTCACTCTCTTTTTTTCTCTCCTCTCTTCTGACTCTCTCTTCTCTGCTTCTTCTTCTATTCTCGCTACCACTCTTTAAGGAAAACCGTGCACTAGGTCAACCTTGGGGCTCTCGAGTGCCAAAGAAGTTTGTTCCACTTCATTGTGCCTCCAGGGTATTAGGCTTAGGCCCAGTACCTTTCCTGAGATAACCAGAATAACCTCCTAGGGGAGGTGACGCTGGAAGGCTGCAGGATTGTAGAGTGGTTCTCTTTTCCCCTTTTCTTCATTTCTCATTTCTCCCCTCTCCACTCCATGAGGAGGCCCGTGCACTAGGTCGACCTTCGGGCTCTTGAGTGCCCAAGAAGTCCGTTCCTTTTTGCGATGCCTCTGGGGTATCAGACTTAGGTCTGGTACCTATCTTGAGATAACCGGAATAACCTCCTAGGGGAGGCGACGCCAGAAGGCTGCAAGATCATTGGGTAGTCTTCTCTTTGTCCTCTCCTTCTTACTCTCTACCTCTTTCCCTCATCTATCCTCTTCTACCCCCACCTAAAGCCCGAGCTTAGCCTGGCTAAGCCTATTACCCAAACGATCAAAAGGGACGAACCAGGGACTCTCAAAGTCCAGGTACATAGAAAGAAGGTGCATGAACAAAAAAGGAGCGAAATCCAAACCATGCTGAGAAGGCGGGGGGCTTTCTATAGTGATCAAAGAGGGCTAGCCCCGGACGTGCCCACGAACTCCACCGAGCAAGGTAGGTGCCTGACTCCCTCGCCACCAAAATCACTCTCATATTGTTGGTACCTATCCGCACATCGCCCATGCGCCACAAACGCAACACACACACGGGCACGCTGTTTTCCAGGGGGGTTCTAGGTCAAGGTCCCCGAAACGACGAGAACCAGACCTGACCACTGTCTAGTGGTGGATAAACCTCAAGTTTCTTCAATTGAGTGCTTGTGTTCGCTTGAAGCTAGCTGGTTTTACAGTTTTTTTCAAATATCCTACATCACTATGATTGATATCTACACTCCAGCTTAAGGAGTGCAAAACTGCAATGCCAAGCTAGGAACATGAGTAGATACATTATTTGATAAGGACACAATGTGGGTTTCTTCATTTAAATAAGGTATACTTTGTAAGTTTTCCATGGTGTGATTAGTCTAACTCAATAGACCAAACCATACGTTTTATCTCATTTTCTCTCACACCACCTCCCTCTCCCTTTTCTTCTTTCTTGTATTCTCCCCTTTTCTTCTTTTCTTTCCATCCTATATACTGATCTTTCACGCTAACCTACTTCGTGATTCAGTGAAACCTAGCTCATTTGTAAATAGTGCAAATCATCTTGAACCATAAAAAAGACTCATCTACCATGCCTCTGTCTTCCCTAGAACTGCCCTCTTCCTATTTTCTAAGTTCTAAATATTACACGGGTGCTGCCTTAAAGACTTTGTAGATGCTCTACAAGCAAATATCAGATTCCTGTTTGTGCAAACTGAAGTATTGTATTGTTGAACATAGCACTTAGTGGACCAGATCTTTCGGGGCAAGAAGACACGTCAAGGTAGCTAGTTGTATTATCTTTCAATAATGATAGGGAATCGAATCATTACTTAAGAAAAAAGCGTTAGGGAATAAATCATATGCTGGTTAGTGTGTAGTATTGGTTGAGTTAAAGATTAATTGTGCCTTTCCTGGTGAAAGATTAGAATGTGTCCATGATTTATGATGCTGATTTGAAGAAATGAAGCTTCCAATTGTTGTTCTCCATATCTTGCTTTGTGCATTAATTTTTTGGCAATGTCAGCCTTGGCACTTTGGTGGGGATTCCACCCCCTTCCTATTAATCTTAAATTGTGATATTTTTGTAATATGAAGAGAGCAAAGTCGGAAACTTGTATGAATTTTTTCTTAAAAAAAAAAAAACAAGTCTAAGAGCTTATTCGTGACAATGATATGTTTGTCTTTAACTCTTTCAAACAGTCCTTTGCTCTCCAATATATGGAAATTAAATTGATATAAAGCTTTGGCCTAAGATGGGTGATGACCTTAAACTTTCCCTTAACCCATCCCATGCCGGAGTAAAGGGGCATCATTGTGTTAGGTAGGCACAATATTTCAAAAAGTGTTAGGCGGCACCCAGGCGGCCATGGGGGTCCAGGCAGCCCAATGCCTAGGCGGATACCCAAAACCTAGGTGAGCACCCAGAACCTGGGCGACCCAGTAGAAAGAAAAATGTTAGAACTTTTATTCATAACTATATACCAAATCTAACAGTATAACTATATAACACATAATCCATAATCTATATTTCCATGAATGAGGAGAATTTTGATAGTCCATAATCCATATTTTCATACAATGCTAAAACCATACAAGCATACATACAAGAGTTAGATAGTAGAAACTAGAAACTAAAAATAGGAAAAAGAAAATATACAAAAATTCAGATAATATACAGTCTAGGACTAGTCAACAGTCAACACCAAGATTCAAGCGTCTTCCACTCTTCATTCTTCAGTCATCATCATCATCATCAGAAAGAGTAGGGTAAACCTCATCATATGCATCAGATTTGAGACCACCATCATCAATCATCTCCCTCTTCAACATAACGATCGTCCTCCTCTGTTTCTTCTGAATCTGCCTCTTCCTCCTCTTCTTCTACCTCCTTACTCTATGCAGATGAGGCCCTAGGAGTCTTGGCTTCTCTACCGTTTTCTATCTTTTTGTGCTTCCCTGAACTCAAATATTGTATAATCTCCTCCCTGGTAGCCTCAGGAACATTGTTACACGAAGCAACATTCCCCTTAATACCGACAAGGTATTTTTTGAACCGGTAAATACCCCCATTAGTATCATTTCCACAATAATTATATTTAATACGATTTTTGTCATTCAGATTCAGGTAATGACTATACTTCCAACCCGGATCACCACTTCTAGAAGAATCTGCAAGAGATATCTCCATAGGATAAGGCTCATTTTCATCCTTTTCTGGTTCTACTAAATTTAAATATTGTCTAATCTCATCCCAAATAGCTTTAGGAACTTTTTTTACAAGAAGCAACATTCCCTTTAATACCGGTAAGGTGTTTCTCGAATCGGTTAATACCCCTATAGGTATCTTTTCACCAAAATTACACCTTATACAATTTTTATCATTTGGTTTCGGATTATAATCATACTTCCAACCTGGGTCACTTCTTCTAGTAAAACCAGAAATAGACCTATCCAAACTAAAAGGATTTTGTTCCTGTTTGTGTTTTACTGACCTCATATATTGGTTAATCCCCTCTCAAATAGCTTCAGGAACATTTTTACAAGGGGCAACATTCCCCTTTATACCGACAAGATGTTTCTTAAATCGGTTTATGTCCCTTTTGTATCATTTTTACAATAATTGCATCTTATGCAATTTTTGTCATTCGGATTCGAGTTATATCCATATTTCCAACCCGATTCACCACTTTGACTAGATCCTAAAGAAGACATCTCAAAATGTTACAAGCAATATAAAAAATATAGTTTTGCACTTACTTTGACTGCTCCAACTCCAAACTTCCACCTCTGAGATGTTTTCTGATGCTAAAATATTAAAAAACACCCTCTAATAGGACTAAAAAAATTTCGAAACTAAATCTAATCTTAATGGGTGATGTTTGGATCCATTTCCCATAACATTGAAAAACACTTCGTTCCAATGAAAATCACATAATCTAGTTTTTTTTTTAGGTTTCTCTCTCTCTAAAATGGGTTCTTGTGGGTTTAGGTTTTAAATGAACCTAAAACCCATCTTTAAAAAATAATTCTTTTTCCCCCCAAAACAACCCTCAACAAAATCCATTTCCGCCCCTGGGCAGGCCGCCTGCCTAAGTGGGTGCCGTACCGCTTAAGCAGCCACCCAGGGACCGCCCGCCTAGCCCTGGCCTAGACCGCCTAGCCTTGGCTTGGACCGCCTAGGCTCTGGGCGGCGCGCTTTTTTAATCACTGGGTAGGCAGCCAACGTAAAATTTGGCCAAAACTCATCATGGTCAACTTATAGTATTTGCTTATGCTAGGGCGATCCCCATAAGCGACGCGTTGTACCAGAACCCAGATACAGTGAGAAATGAGCAAGGGGTAGCTAGGGCGTTCCTCAAAAACGATGCGTTGTACTGGACCTCAGGTACAGTGAGAAATGAGCAAGGATTAGCTAGGGCATTCCCCAGAAGCGACGCGCAGTAGCCGCGTACGGTTGTAGTGAAAAATAGGCAAAGGTTCCCGCGACATCCTGAACGAGCGCGAATAAAGAAGCTAGTCCAGGAGAATAGGATTTGTTTAGCCACATAGAACGTATGAACGCTTATAAGTAAGAGCATGGAGTTATTGGATACAATGAGACAAAGGAAAATAAACATAGCTTGTCTATAGGAAACCAAATGGAAAGGAGAAAAAGCTAAAAAAATAGATGGGTATAAACTGTGGTATACATGAAAGGAGAATAATAAAAATGGCATAGGTATAATAGTAGATAAATATTTAAAAGATAAAGTAGTTAATATTAAAAGAATAGGCAATAGGCTCTTATTAATTAAGCTCGTATTAGGAGAAGAGATAATTAACGTAATTAACGGTTATGCACCAAGTAGGATTAGATGATAGAAGTAAGAGACAATTTTAGGAGGATATAGATGGAATAGTCCAAAACATATCAAATGGAGAAAGAACCTTATTAGGAGGGGACCTAAATGGTCATGTAGAGAAGGATAGTAGAGGATATGAAGGGGCACATGGGGGATATAGGATTGGGGAAAGAAATGAGATGGGTGAGACTATTCTAGATTTTGTTATAGCCTATGACCTAGCAATAGCAAACACTTACTTTAAAAAGCGAAATGAACATTCAATAACCTATAAAAGTGGAACACATAAAAGCCAGATAGACCTCTTTCTAATTAAGAAGGTAGATCAACCATTATGTAAACGCTGCAAAGTTATCCCAGTAGAGAGTTTGACTACCCAACATAGGCTCGTCATCATAGACATCTGCATAAAGACGTGGAGGACAAGGGGTGGAATTTTAAAAATGAGAAAATAGACTTATTTAGGGATATATTAATTGAAAAAGGAAAATAGAACTCTGAACATGATGTCAATGTAATATGGAATGAGATAGTTGGATGTATCAAGAAAGTGGCAAAAAGGGTTTTAAGAGACTCTAGAGGGAAAAGAAGCATCGATAAGGAAACTTGGTGGTGAAATGATGAGGCTCAGAAGGCCATTGACGAAAAAAGATTAAGTTATAAAACTTAACAGTGTAAGTTTTATACCGTGGTACATGTTGTTCGCAGATGATATAGTTTTGATTGATGAGACTCGAAACGGTGTCAACACAAAGTTAGAACTTTGGAGGGATGCTCTAGAATCCAGAGGTTTTAAAATTAGTCGGACTAAACAGAGTATATGGAGTGCAAGTTTAGTAATAATGGGACTAGAGATGAGAAAGTAGTCAAAATTGACGACCATGAAGTACAAAACCTTTTGATATCTTAGTTCGATAATCCAAAAAATTGAGAGATTGAGGAAGATGTCGCACACAGAATTAGAACTGGGTGCACGAAGTAGAGATGCACAACTGGAATTTTATGTGATCGTCGCATACCAATGAGTTAAAGGGCGAGTTCTATTGGACAACGGTAAGACCAACTTTGCTCTATGGGTCAGAATGTTGGACGGACAAAAAACAATATACTCAGAGAATAAGTGTAGCAGACATGAGGATGTTGAGATGAATGAGCGACAAGACAAGGGATAGAATTCGAGAGAATTTAGGCGTGACACCAATAGGCGATAAAATGAGAGAGAGTAGACTTAGGTGGGCTGGCCATGTCTGGCGCTGACCAAGTACAACACCTATTAGGAGGTGCGAGTTAGTTCAAGTGGAAGGACTGAAAAGGGCAAGGGAGGCCCAAAAGGACGTGGTTGGAAGTAGTTCGAAAAGATATGGGGACTTACGACCTCACTGAGGAGATGACCTTTAATAGAACAAAATGGAGAACCAGGATTCATGTAGTCGACCCCAATTAATTGGGAAAAGGTTAAAATGATGATGATGATATTGATCTTGTACTAGCAATTCCAACTCTATCTAAATCGTCTTTTGCAACTCATTCTGCCCATAAATAACCACTGATGTTTCAAATTTCAAACACAGTATTACAAGCTTTTTACAAAGCTAACTCCTAAGTGAAAATATATCACATATTAAGTCAACTACTTTGCTTATATCTCAAGTCTAAGAAGAGTGGTGACCTTAAACTTTCCCTTAACCTGTACCACGCCCAGGTAAAAGGGCTGGGTTGTGTTAGGTAGGCAGCCAATGTAAAATTTTGCCAAAACTTATCACTTTGCCTATATCTAGACAGGTTCCAATGGAAACCATATGTGCTGCTTGGCTAGAAGCCTTGGTAATAGTAATGTCACCATTTGGCAAGGACCATTATCAAACACATGGATCAAGGGTCCAGGTCGCTTCATAATAAACTTGAGCAAAACCTGGAATAGAAATTGTCCTAGATCCCACGATAAGATAACATGGATGTCTCCAGGATAAAGCAAGGAAACACCACTAAAAAAGAAGTCTAGATAATGGCTTAAAGAATTGTTGTCCAACTGCACAAGTGATTGTAGTGAAAGTTGTAATAATCTCCAACAAAGGCCAACCAACCGCTGCCATTTATCTGGTATGCAATGATGTCAAATAAACCCTAAAAAAATTGGCTCTCTAAATGGCACAAAACAAAGCGATCAAGTAGTACTTAAAATTTCAATACAGAGGGCAACACACATATTTTATGGCTATACGAAGGAGATTAAATCCCAATGAATCAGCTACTACTAGTGGCTCACCAATGCGTCATGATTCTAAAACACAAATTTAAACCATTAAATTTGCCATCAAAACCTTGACTAGTGAGAATGACCAACATTAGGTAACTTGGACATGAAACAAGATATGAGTGAAACAACCTCAGGTAAATACTTCCCCAGAAACAACATATGACCACACAAATTTGCTAGAATGGACCTCCAAGTATGTCTAGGTCATGTTTATATGAATATAAACTCCATAGTTAACAACATTAAATTCATTACATTGAACTTTAAAATCCCAACAATTAGCCAAGGAAAAGTTTGAGAGTTGATTAATGCACATATTATAAAGAAAAAGTCGCACATATTGTAAAGAGAGATTAAAGAAAGATACGAAATTTCTCAACTCGCAATCTCATCATCTTCAAGTAACATAGGCGAGAAAACAAGCATTCCAACAGGAACCTCAGAAACATGTGATAAAAATTAAAACAGCCAATACGAACAAAATAACTTACAAACAATGTCGTCGCTAGCAAAGCTGCTAACAAGCCTTTGCCTCTCTGTTGAAAGCCTTGAATTCCAATATCTGCATGAACCTAAAAGTAAGAAATCATGACTGATGGAACATCTTAAATGCACTAAAGAAATAGCTCAAATTTTGTAAAAGGAAGTACAACTCGGTAAAGAATGAGATTTGGAGCTTAAATGTGAGTTTTTTTTTTTTTTGAAAATGTCAACTTTAATAAAAAAAGAATCAGTACAAGAGACCTTGGCGATCCATAGAAGAGGATGCTCAAGGGTCAAACAAACCAGAAAAGTGGAATCAAAATCCTCTTTTAGGAGGTTACAATGAGGCATAGCAACCTAGAAAAACAGATTGATCCACAAAGCAAAGCCAAACAAAAAACAGAAAACCATAAATCTAAAAAAACTTGGCCATGTAGGCAATACAATACAACTCGGTCATGTAGAACTCTTGGCGATTTGGTTCTAGTGGAAGGTTGTAATAGAGTAAGGAGTAGAGCAAAGGGAAGGCATAAAAGGACATAGATGGAAGCAGTGAGGAGATATAGTGACTTATAGTTCAACTGAGGTTATGGTCCTTGATAAAGCGGAATGGCAGAACAGAATTCCCGCAGCCGAACCAAAATAGTCGGGATAAGATTCAAATGACGACAATGATGATGATGACAACGATCGTGTAGAACTCTCTTAGTCAAGTCCATCATATTGGACTAAAAAGAAGTTAAACATGGATGAGTTACAACCCAGCAGAGAAAAAGTAAACACAGCCAATTCATCTGATGTAGAGACAACTGACAATAACAAGAGCATGGCATCCTTAATACTCCTCACTAACACCTCACCGCCTCCATTAATTAATGGGGATCAGTGAGGGAGAGCCCCCCATCTTGCTTTTCACAGGGAGAGGGTAACCTTTTCCCTATCCCATTCTTAAGAATAATTAGGTTAAAGCCTCCATCAAGCCACTCATTGTTAAATGAAGAAAATTATTTTCTTAAATAATACCTTCTTCAATATTAGCTAAAATAAGAAAAATTAGTGGTAAGATGGAAGCAATAGTTATAAATTCATTTTCATTTGAATGCTATGTCCTTCAGATGCTTATATAATTCAGTTATTATCAGAATTTACTTGTTTATCATGCATATCTTTTCATTCCCGAACACAGCCATAGAGTCAAAGTTGAATTTTGCTTCTTTTGCAGTTTTAGCATCTTCAAATAATATTTTCCTTGGACTCAATCCCTGAGAGTAGAGAAGCATATTCCCAAGATGAAGGGAACCATATTCCCAAGAGAAGAGGGCTCCCCCAGCAGTTTTGCTCTCGAAACACAACCTTGCAGATTGGAAATGGGAAGCCCATCATAAATGGTAGTTTCCAAGGAAAGTCTTTTTCATTTTTTTTGTTTGCACAAAACAAAAAGAACATTAAAATCCTAAACTGAAATACAAATCCAAATTAAATGAGGTCGTGCGGAAACAATTTAATGAGTTTGTGGGGAAACATACACTGTAGCTAAGTCAACTTGAAAACGAAGTCCATTTTCAATGACAGTAGTTACTAGGGAGTGGTTTCCAGCTAAAACCTCAAGCTGCATTGTTCTATAATCATTTTGAATTGAATCAATCTTATTAACAACAGTCTGAATCTTTGGCTGGTTCTTATCGAGTACCACCTGAGACAAAAAGAAAAATCCCCTCTACAATAAGATATAGAGTAGATGTAAATATATTAACGCATAAATTTTATGTAAAATGGTATAGAACTACCTTTGCAATCAATTTACGAAAAGGAAGATGCTCATCCCTTAAGTTCAAATGTGCAATGTGACCAACCATTTCAAATGCTGCTGGAACAATGATGCCCTTTGGTAGCAAAGCCTCTAGTATCTGTCATGCATATTTTGATTACATTACTACTCAGGGGCCACATTTTTTCTATCACCAAGTAGTTGAGAAAAAAATAACAGTTGCGAAACTTTACCAAAAAAACAGCTTTATAAAGGAAGCACATTAAACTAACAAGTAAGCTTAACTACCAAAAAAGGACACTAATTAGAAGGATAGAGAAGCAAAAGGAATTAAAATAACAGAAGATTATTAAAATCATACAACACCGGTAAGTTCTTCAATAAAAACGCCTACTAGTTTCCTCCTTGAAATTGTTTTTATTTCAGGCCCTTAGCAGGCATGAAACACTTGTAGAGCCGAATGACTAATACCTCATTCATTTGCCAGTAATCATAATGTAAGGTCAACTTGCACTGGACAAGGTCGAAAATTGATCTTTTGCTTTGTTCATTATATTCTCTTAAAACAGCCTGAAAGAAACATTAAGAATGAAATGAACCAAGTCAAACATATATTAAACAGAAAGGCCTATTACTGGAGATTCACGTCAAGAAAAATGCAGGGAAGTGTAGCTTTGACCACTCAATAATATATGAGGTCAAGATTACTAGCAAAAATAACTAGAAAAGCAGCTAATAGAAAGAACATAAACCTAGCAATTCACATAAGACAACAAGATTGTTATAGAATCTTGAGCACAAAGTGTTCAACTAAGCACCTATAACCCAATATTATCCATTGAATAAGAAAATTATCTAAGAAACCACTGCCCCACCCCAACACCACAACCTGCGGGCAAGGTTCCGCATGTGGAGAGATTTGGTTCTATTTTAATTAACCTCAAACCATCCAATTGAGGTTGATTTGAGGATGGGCAATGAGCAGAAGGCAACCGCTCATACAGTTGGCTTGGAGATACCAGCTATCCTAGATCAGTATGGTGTGGCAACTGGCACAAGTCCATAAGTGAAGTGGTCATGACTTTGCAGTGGGACTCTACATTCTAAAGAGATGGAATCAGGGTATCCTGTATCCACCTGCTACGGGAAGGCCATTTACTGGTTCCAAGCACAGTATATGATAAACTATGTTACAAGAACACAGATACAAGAATCCACACCTGACTCAGATTTCAAGAATCCAACTCACGTACCTATAATTTGCCAAGTCCAGCACAGCACCTCCATACAAGTTCTTACAATGAACACATATCCATACGTACATATATACATACACACACATACAAATACATACATACATGTTATACATACTATAGTTACCCGAATCTCTTCCGATTCAGAACCCTGATTCAGCGATTCCGACTAGGAATCTTTTAAGACCCGCTTCCGTTAAGCCAAGAATCTCAATTCCAACACTTATAGAATCTCGTTTCTAATATTTACTGATCATCGATTCCGCAATTGGTGAATCGAGATTCTACACTTGTTGAAATTGGTTTCCATATTTACTGGAATTCTACAACTTCCCCCCGCCCTCCCCCCATCCGGTTTTTTTTTTTTTTTTTTTGAGAAGTCATGTTTAGAAGCTTTCAAGGCATCAAACTACTCAAGGTGGATACTCAATCTCAAGCTGTAGGGTATAATCACCTTTTTTGGCATAAAATGACCAATAGAAATCAAAGTGGTGGTCCTTGTTCTCTATTTAAATCTTTACATAATATATTGATCCAATGAAGATATTGCAACTCCAAGATGTTAGAAATAACGTAATATAAATAATGTAAACGTGCATGCATGGTATGTCGGTCAAAGAATGACATTGAAACATGCATTATTTCCCTCTCAGTTCTCTCTCATATTCTAAAGATGTTAGAATCTCGATTCCATAAATGAAGGAATCTCAATTGCATATTGGTTAATTCCAACTAGGTCCAAAACTTGATTCCAAATAGGGGTGCAATGGACCGGGACCCGACCTGGGACCCGCCGAGTATACTCGACATGGGTCCAGGTATGGGTCCAACATTTACACGTAAACTGTTTGAGATAAAATAATTCAAGCTTTATTCGTTGGGGTGTGTTAAGGATTGTATATAATAAGAACTCATAGTATGGGTATATGATCGTAAAAGAATGGCAACAAACAAAAAAAACAAAAAAGAAGCTCATAGTGAAAGTGACAATGGACCCGACTAGATCCGGAACCCGAGGGTCCAAAACCTGGACCCGAATACTATTCGAGACTAAGTCTGATTCTAACCAAAACCAACCCGTACCCGACCTGTTACCACCCCTAATTCCAAAGAGCTAGGTACATCTATGGAGGGATCTCGATTCTATTTTGGTCAAATCTCAATTCCTAAAAATAGGAATCCTGTACCCCATGATTCCTCTTGTACAGACATTGATTCCAAAAATAGGAATCTTCAAGCCAGAGGCAATTATGTGCTTCCGATTCCTAAATCGATTCGGTTTCCGAATTGCTTCTGGTAACTATGACAAATACACATACACATACACATACATGGACAGATGTATACATGCATACATACATACATATATATATAGGTATATATGTATATATATATA
>NW_006497083.1:601754-613094 GCF_000471905.2 Amborella trichopoda
ATGGGCATCATGGTATTGATCAGAGGCATTAATAGACCTCAAAAAAAAGTCACTACAGGACAATTCACACGCAAATTCATTTGACTTCTTCTCTTCCTATAACTCCAAGCCTCAGTCATAATAGTAACCCCATACTGAGCCCATGCATCCTTCATAAGTTCTATAGTTTCCTTCATAGCACTCACTGCCTTTTTTTAAAAAAGCTCTGAAAGCTCATATGGGCCAAATTGGCCAATTGCCTCTACCGCAGCATAGAAGCTGCTTAAGCAAGTGGTATTGAAAAGAATGCCTGCCTCATAAAACCATGTAGCAAGATAATACACGGCTCTCTCTCTCTCTCTTCCTTCTTGATTCTATTTTCAATGGTGGTTTGCTTTTTTGTTTTCTCTCCTGCAACCTCAGGGTCAGGTCGAGGTAAAAAACTATCCATAAGGCCTCTAACCCGAGACTTCTTAGTCCCAAAACCAGAAGCAATTACAACTCCCTTACCCTTTTCCCTAATAATGGATTGCTCAACCTCTTGCATCCCTCCCCAATCCTTTCCTCGTCACTATCATCATCACCAAAATTGACCCGAACCCCAGACTTAATCTCTGCTATAGAGGCAAATCTATCATCTTTTTTCATTTCACCATGTTCAAAGAATTGTTTATTTCTTCCTTAACAGCATCAGGAGTCTTTTTACATGGGGCAACATCCCCCCTAATACCGGCAAGATGTTTCTTGAACAGGTTTATGCCCCTTTTGTATCCTTTTCACAAAACTTCCATCATATGCAATTTTTATCATTAGGATTTGGGTTAGAGCCATAATTCCAATTGGGATCACCACTCCTATTAGATCTCGAAGAAGACATCTCAAAAATAATGCAAATTACTAAAGCAAAAAACAAAATCACTTACTTTGAGTTTGATTGCTCAATCTTCAAAGTTCCACCTCAAATATGCTTCTAAATGCTCAAAATCTTCTAAAAAACCCCCTAATAACTATGCAAAACATCAAAATATAAATCTAATATCAATAGGTGATGTTTTGATCAATTTTTGTTAACTTTGAGAAACTCTTCGATCCTAAAAAATTCACCAAAAACTAGTTTTTGGGGGGTTTCTCTCTCTAAAATTGGCTCCAACAAATTTTAGGTTTCAAATGAACCTAAAACCCTAATTTTTGGCCCTTAAAAACAAAAACAAATTACCAAAATTGCCCCTATCGAAAGTTATTTCCGCCCCTGGGTTTCCCTTTGCTATCTCCAAAACCTCAGCTCAAGGTGCAAAATGCATTCGCTGGCCCTTTTTGGTGAGGTCTTGTTGACCCTCAACCACCAATGTTAATCACCCTCTCCCAAATATTCCTACAACATCTTCCAACTTCACCATCATATTCATTTTTATCATCAAATATTCAAACCTCATCCAACAATTCTTTTTTTTTATAAAGTTAAATGTATTGCTTATAAATGTATTACATGGATTATTTGAACTGAGAGTCCCTCCATACTGGGACTCTCCGTAAAAAATAGGTCAACAAACCCTATACAAAATGATCGTATTTGTCCGGAGTTATACAGAATATACAATGAGATTACAAAAAATGGGCTTATAGTAATGCCCCTTTACACCAACAGTCTTTAATCTAAAGCAATCAAAACCGACCACGCAGTGTTACACAATGGTCCCTCTGTGGTCCAAATCAAAGGTAGGGGCTTCAACTGGAGCCCTGGCTAGCTCATTCGATGTCCTCAATGTATGCGTCCATGAGACATTTATATCACTGCAAATATCATCGATCTCATCAAAGATGAAAGCAAGATACCATGGAGGAGAGGACGTCCCCCGTGCCCATGATATTATATTTTTAGCGTCTCCCTCCACTATTAGGTTTACCCCCCATGCTCGGTTGAAGCTCTTGATGCCCAAAAGAATGGCCATGGCTTCGACGTGCTGAGAATCTTGAATACCAAGGTATTCATAGTAGGTGAACAAAATCCTACGGTTTGGGTCTCTGAAAATTCCTCCTGCTCCGGCATGACCGGGGTTTCCCATGGAACAGCCATCAAAGTTAAGTTTGATTGTTCCTTGTGGGGGAGATTGCCAATTGTGGGGTCTCTTTCTCTTATGGGGATTGTGGTGCATGATGTTTTGCCACTGACTTAAGAAAGTGTTAGCAACGATCCCTGAAAAAATTCGGTGGCTGGTTGCCCAAAAAGTTATTGAGAAAATAATTTTGTGGATTAAAGTTGGGCTTTCAGTAACTTTTCCTTGGAATATCCTGGAATTTCTCTCTTTTATTGTAGTTGCTACCACTGCCTTCCAAAGTATTTGTCTTGCCTTGGGCCAGTGATGCCCAAATACTCTCTTTTCTCCTGCTAATTCTCTTCTGTTAATATGTCATAAATTGTAGTCTCTTTTAATTTCCTAGGTCGCTTTTAAGTATGCCCTTACATTCTCTGGAAAATAACTATGTTCCTTTTGCCTGTAAATCCACCCAATATTACTTTTTCCAAAACGTGTAAAATAGATGTCATTTCAATCTATAGATTACAGGATTTTGGTATATTTCCATGTAGAATCCATGTTACTCAAAAAGACAAAAACATTGTTTTGAAAAAAATATTAGGCAATCAGACTTGCCGACAAAATTGATTTTTGTTTGAATCTCAACCCCAAATTTTGAAAGAAATTCTGATGTCTTGGTTTAATCTCCTTCAAAGTTGAAACTCTCGATAATCTTCACTCAAAATCCTTCAAATGATAGCATGAAATCACTTGATGTGTCACCGGATAAATTAACAAAGTTTACCATAAAATTCAAAAAAACAAAATTAAGGGTATATTTGACAAAACAAGATTTGAATATTTAAATTTTTAGAAATCTGAATAGAAACATTACATAGCTTTCTAAATATCTGGAACTTAAAGTATGCTAATATATGTTTTTTTTAATACACGTTTGACTGCCTGTGTGTATTATGCACAAAAATCAACAATTTCATAGAAGCACAACACAATGGGTAGAGAGAATAGAGAGAACCTTTGTCTCATGTAGTAAAATAAAACTCTCTTCTTTTCACATCCCAATGTAGCTTCAAAGCGATTTCAGTTTTTCTCGCTCTGCAAAGACCATAAATATATGTACCATAAGTTATAGAATTTGGGGCAAAGCCCTTCTTCTCCATTTAAATCAAATTCTCTTGACCTATATCTTCATTTTTACAGTAGAAGTATATCAAAATAGTGTTACACATTGGGGACAGGACCCAAGAGCTTCATCTCACAGATTACATGAGGACAGACTCCAGTTTACCCCTCTCAACCAAATGCATGGTAAGAAATTATAAGAGGTGACATTAGATCTGAACCCAAGTTCTTTAATCTGAGAAGATGGGTCCACTGCTTGATCAAGTATGAAAGACTCTACATAAACCTTGATGAGGGTCTAAAAAACTGAAGCCTGTTGACTGAGAACACTCTATGCTTCTACTAAAACACTATATAATTGGAGAATTGGCTATCTAGATGCTTATGACAATTCACCATATCCCTCAACAGCTTGCAAACCTCTTGAGTTCATTCGCAACAAAGAAAATATATGAACCAATGTGGCAAATGTTTTAATGGAGTGTATTAGTCCATACGTCTGAACAGAGTCATAGAAGCCATGGTTTATGAGGGTTTCCACATTAGGGATATGGAGAACTCTTATAACCAATGGAAAAAGACTTTTCTGATGTTATTTTGGGCAAGGAGAACATTGTTGCTTTTTCATTAGAAATTGCAGATGAGCAAAGGTTTAGGAAGGTATCAAGGACTTCATCCTTAGAAACTAGTAGTGCAGAAGCTGATGAAGATTTATAATAGGGCCTAAATGAACATCTCCCTTGCAAAACATTATGGAATGATCTCAACTTCCTTTTATTCATAGATTTGGGTTTCTAACCGGTAGAAAAACCCCACAAACCAAACGAATTTTGAAATGAACCATAACCATCTACTCCAATCCAAAAACCCAAATGCAAAATGGGCATAAACTTATGAAAAAAACTCCAGTTTTACTAGCCTCTTTTCAGTCATAGGTTTCTCAAAAAATCCATGTTACTCTACTACCATCATCATCATTTTAGCCTTTTCCCAATTAATTGAGGTCGGCTACATGAATCCTGGTTCTCCATTCCACTCTATTAAAGGTCATATCCTCAGTGAGGCCATAAGTCCCCATATCTTTTCGGACTACTTTCAACCACATCCTTTTGGGCCTACCCCTTGCTCTTTTCAATCCTTCCACTTGAACTAATTCCCACCTCCTAACAGGTGTTGCACTTGATCGGCTCCACAAATTGCCAGCCCACCTAAGTCTATTCTCTCTCATTTTATCGCCTATCGGTGCCATGCCTAAATTCTCTCGAATAGATTCATTGCGAATTCTATCCCTTCTTGTCTTGCCACTCATCCATCTCTGCAACACTCATTCTATGGGTATATTGTTTTTTGGCCGCCAAACATTCCACCCATAGAGCAAAGCTGGTCTCACCGTTGTCTGATAGAACTTGCCCTTCAGCCTTATTAGTATGCGGCGATCACATAAAATTTCAGTAGTACATCTCCACTTCGCCCACCTTGCTCTAATTTTGTGTGCGACATCTTTCTCAATCTCTCTCTTTTCCTGAATTATCAACCCAAGATATCGAAAGTGCGGTCTTTTTTGTACCGTCAATCTTAATTACTTCCTCGTCTCTACTCCTATTATTACTAATTTGCACTCCATATACTTTGTCTTAGTCTGACTAATAAACTCATAAATTGAAAAGTACCATTTTTCCCAACCACCAAGAATTTCTCCAGAAGCTCAGCAACAATAATTTCTCAAATT
Source organism: Amborella trichopoda (assembly GCF_000471905.2). Next base: position 606,621 of record NW_006497083.1, read on the forward strand.
AGATATTGCAACAAAACAAACAAAAAATAGATAGTGTACTTAAAGAAAGCATTTTCAAACTTTGAAGTGCATAAACGATGAAGTATAGAAAGACAAATAGAGAAAGAGGACGGGGAGAGAGAGAGAGAGAGAGAGAGAGAATAAGAATGAAGATGGCTTAGCCAAAAAATGCAACAGATAGTTTCGCCCAAGTTGCCAAAATACAGAAAGTAGGTTGGCGCTAAGATACGAGAAGGGATTTTAAGAATTCCAAGAGAGAGGGAGAGAGGGAGATAGAGAGAGAGATACAGAAAGAGAGGAGAGGGTCTCTGCTGCACAGGAGGGGGAGAGAGAAAAGAGAGAGAGCTGGCAGATGAGAGAGGGAGTGAGACACAAAAAAAAAACTTGACGGAGAAGCTGAATCCCGCAAAATTCAACTATAAGTTGAATTTTTTGGGATTCAGATATTTAGAGGTTATTGGATATTTCAAAATACGATTTGACCCTATCAAACATGGCACATAAACTAATGGACCCGGTTTTTATGGGTCTAGGCGCGTACCTATTGTGTTGCAGGCCCTAAGATCTAGGATGTCGATATGGAGAAAGTAGATTATTTCTCGATTTTCCAAATGGGTTAACTGATTAACGGGAACCCCAGGTTAACATGGGGCAAGTTGTCTTCAAAGGCAACCAAAAAAAAACAAAAAGGACGGTGAGTTGGTGCATTTTCTGCCATGCATCCAAAAAAAGCTCTTGAAATGCTTATACAGCCATAACTCTCTCTCCCCCATAGTATTTCCTTTTGAATTCATGGCGATGCCAGCCTAGTTAATCGTCTGCTCCACTCTCATGTCCATAAAACCATCACTATCGTCGGAAAAGCAAGATTCTCCAACCTCCTCTTCCCCCTCGAGTCCAGCTCCAAAAACCCTAGCTCTACTGAAGCCTCACTCGACTCTAAAACCAGCCTCCAATCCATCGGAAACCTTTATAGCCTACCCTCTGTCCCCTCCTTACAATTAAAATCGTTGGAAAATCTACCCCTTGTAAATTTCTATCTAATCTTCTTTCAAATTTGAGTTCTAGCGTAATCCAGGCCCTCCATCGAGCCGGGAAACTCCCCTACACTAGTTCTTTTGGCAACCAGATCCAAGCCCTTGATAAACACATTCTGGCTCTTGTTTTGACCCTAGGAAACACTAACCCTTGTGGGAAACATCATGGCACCATGAAATCACCGGCCATTGATGGTGGGCATGTCTTCAATGCTTTCCAAGACTCAAAGATAAGGGTTTTTCAACCTCACTAACCCCAAGCAAAGTTGATAACCTAGATCCTTGATCCGTTTCATTTGGCCCCAAAATTATATATCTTCTAAAGTCAGTCATCATGTTCAAGGTCTTTATGCGCATCTTGGCCTAAGTTGGTTCTGTTTGTGTTAAAGCTCGTTGAGACCCCTTTTTTTTTTATGGGTCCTCCGGATAAAACTTTGCCCTCTCTTCGTTTGGCATCTCAAAGAATTCTTGCCTCATGGAGCATGCTTTACATCAAGTCCTCTGACACGCCACGGCTCACGATCTGTTCAAAGAGATAGTGAAAAAAACAAGCTAAATTAAGTCCTTTTGCTTAATGGAATTTCTAGAAAGGAGGCAGATTAGGAGAACCTGATGACATGAAGAGAGAGATTTCTGAAGGAGGGCAGAGAAGGCAATCTATTTGGAGAGAGAGAGAGAGAGAGAGAATTAAGCGGTGTTTCCAGTGTTTTGAGAACGTTTACATGCATTTGTCCTCTAGCGGCCATGGGAGGGTTGCTACGAGAGTTGTAGGGAAGAGACTTCGTGGGTTCTAGAGAGAGAAAACGAGCAAGAAGTTGAGGGTTTTCCTAATTTTTTTATTTCGTACTTTTTGGGGATAAGGAGAGGTGAGAGGGGGACTGGGGCGGCCTATTACGGGTTCCCCTTAGTCAATACTTGGGGCAAATCTACACCGTTAAATTCTGTGGATAGTGCGGATTTTAGGGCGCACGCCTTTACAGTAGCAGGCCCTGACGCACCAAAAACTTTTCCTAAACATTAAGATTACAATAGATTCTTTACTATCTTAAAATATTATGATAGTGTGGTGCAATCAAACATACTCTAAACCATTATCCATTTTTATCACCAAGGGACCAAGAAAGTTTGGTCCTGTTTTTTGGTTTTTTTGTGTGCACGTATGTAGGGTTTTCTTTTCTTTTGTTTTTGATTTTTTCGTGTGAGGGGGGGGGGGGAAGGAATGTTGTGATCAGTTATGTACTCCCCTCCCTCCCCCTCTTTTTACTCTCTCTCTCTCTCAATAACATTTTTACCCTGCTCCTAGTCACAATTTATGCCAATAAGAATGGTCTGCATATGCAGCAGCATCACATGGAATGAAAGGTCCACATATGCGGGCTATGCCCCTCCTAGCAATCGCATCTTGTGTGCCCGCCTAGACGAGCTGATGAAATGCAGCCTTGTGAAGTGGGTACATAATGCATTTTGCAGGCCACATCAGAAAACAATGCTAGCCACATAATAAGGTTTCCATATTTGAATTTACAGGGCTTCGACAGGAATCCATTCTTGTATATGTAATTAGAAACTATTTTATTTGTGCTTTTCTTTAACCAGTGGACTTCAGTTATTCTTGCTTCTCTTTAATATTTCAAAGGCATCTAGTTATGTGTATTCCTTTCGTGTTTCTATGTACATTCATCATATGGGAATGCTAATCTACTCTAGTATCTCATAACTGGCTATATCTATTTTCAACTGGTACAAAACAGAGGAACTCACAGCATTGATTCATATTATGAAGAATTAATCAGCTGACAAGTTCAAGGTCCACCATCCCCGCTACAATAAATTGCTTGAGTCCATGCTAAAAACAAGATTATGTGATATAATACTGTATATATCCTGGACAATTAGAGTTGTTTGAATATCAGTTAAATCCAAGCACATATAACATCTTCTTCCCACTTGGGGAACTTTCTTTAGGTCAAATTTTTTATGCATCAAAGAACATACAAGCTTCATTAGAGAGGTTGGTTCTTGTCTTGATGGGCTCAGACAAACATTGTAAGGCCCTTTCTGAAGTTTCAAATCCTTCCGTTTACCCATTTGGAGATGCATTCATACTTTTTGGTTCATTTTCATGCAAGAAACTGTCAGTAGTTTTCTTTTTCTTTTTCTTCGTCTTCTTCTTTTTGTCTTTTTTTTTTTTTGGGGGGGGGCGGTGGTGTTAAAGAGGAACAATCGGTAAATTTCCAGGCAGTTTTCTACTTGGTATTGTTTCAATGGCTACTTTCTAAAAATCAATCAGCCAAAGCCATTAATATGAAATTTTCGACAATTTATCTTTCGACAAAAGATTAAATAGATAATTTAGCAGACTGTCGTGCTAAAGGAGGATGCAGCTATCCTCATGAACTTTCAAGAATCATGTTCAGGCATAAGCAAAGCATGATCATCTTGAAGAGGTGATAACTACTGGGGTATTTTTCAAACTAAGTATCCAAACCAGCATCAAATTTCTAGACCATTCCGAATGTATACACAAATCAACTCATTTTATCCAAGTCAATTTAATACCAAAGAAACATCGCTTCACCAGATTCAAAAAAAATAGAACATGTATTAAGAAGCTGACGGTGCCAACTTTCATGAACATCGTTTACCAAAAAAATTGAACACAATGTGGAAGTATTAAAGCAAGGAGCCATAAGTGATGAAATTTATTCTAGTGCTCTAATATTGATCAGGATGAATTTGAATATTTCATCCCATGAATGATTGCAATCCATTGTTATCAAATGCGGCAGCATCAAGTACCCGATGGACCCAGCATGTGCAGGATTTGAGTGATGCACCCAATTATGTGGGTGCATCGTATCGCCGGCGACGCACACACATATGAGATTCCCTGCTCTTGGGCACAAATGTAGCCGCTAGCAGGGGCAATATGGTATACCCTCCTTTTCCCACTATATCCCACCACAAACACCTTAGAGCCATATTTACATGGCTTTAAAAGGATTTAAATTTAGAGAAGGAAATAATAATTTATTTTCTAAATCCGGATTTTTTGGAAAAAAATTAGGAGTCTTGTGGGCAATCATTTGAGTGTTTTGGGTATTGTTTTGAAGGTTCGGATGAGTATTGACCACGTATGACTCAAGTGATTGAGAGATTACAGTTCAGAAATACGAGTGTATGTATTATCGTTTCTATTTGATATGCCATGAAACTTGTAGTATATCGAGTTTACAGTTTGGAATTCAGGTGTTAATAATATGTACCTATGAATTGTGATATGAAGTAAGCTTTTTCTTTATATGTTCTGTCATGAGTCATGACTCATGACTATTCAGTATTTTGAGTTTTATTTATTTAATTTAACAAATGGGAAAGAATGGATTACTTTATTTTACGTATTAAATGTACTAGCCTCTGAGAAAATAATTAAGACAAACTATATCAGACAACTAATATATCAGAGATAAGTACCAAACCCCAATTTAGCATAAATCACACAGTTATGTCGTTTCATAAATTCTTATATTTTCATAAATTTTAAAAAAATTAATTTATTGACCACATCAGAGGTGATGAGTCCACATTGGGACCGCATTTTAGCCAAATAGGGTATTAGAGCCCCCATTGCATCAACTACATATCCCGCATTTGATAACATTGGTGCAATCGTTATTCATCTAGCCAAGAACATCACTACATATGAAAAGCAAAGAGCGTTCAAATCTGTCAAACTAAGGTGTCCTAATTTTGAAGTGATCAGGGCCTAACTGCTTCTAACCTATTAAACAAGACACATCCAGATATATCAAATAGAACCAAATAATCAGATGATATACCCATAGATTAGGGCAAGCAGAAACCTGAATGGCAGGAGGAAGTTCATCAACTACTTTATATGCATATCTCTCATCCAAAAGCAACAATCTGCTTGAACCTCTCCATCTCCTTCCCTTAAATTCTTCCCCGAGCAGTCCACTCATATCTTCATCATCAACACCGACACATCCTGAAACCTCCATGATATCATATGAATTCCTTGCCTTCCTCTCTCTAAAACTTTGTGAATGTAGCCCATTTTCTCTCTTCTTTGACTTCTTCGGCCTCGACATCTTTGCAAGGTTTCGAAACTGAACAAAACCCCTGCAATTGAAAGACTTCGCAAGCTTGTCTCTGTATAAAACAGGATCGAAACCACCACCTTCTGCTTTCCCATCAATTCTTCGGTTAATTATATCCAAACCGTCAGCATCCTTTATGTTCTCCCTCATTATTCTCCTTATTGAATCATCCATTTCGTCACCTGAAACTCTAGCAATGTTTTTAACACGAGGCCAGTTAAGCAAATGGCCTCTGAGACGGTTTTCCAGCGGAAAACAATCCTCAGCAGGCACGCGGAGAGCTGCAACATCAAAGACTCGAGTGAACATCCGTTCATCGATCTTTCCTAGGGTTAGGGTTTCTTCTGTTAAGCTCAATTGGGCCTGGAATGGTGTCTTGTGACCTTTGCTCAAAGAGGGGCCATATGAGAAGTCAGAATTCAGGGTAAGGGTTGAAGCCACCGTGGAGAAAGAGAAACCTTTGTGGCGAAGGGGTTTCGAGGGAGGGAATGGGAAGAGAAGTTTTAGAGCCATGAGGGTGTGCGCGAGTGAGAATTTTGAACTATTTGCAGCGGAACTGATAGGTTAATCCAGCGGGAAGTTACAAAAACATTTTGCTTTCAAGAAACAACTGCAATGGTTTTCTTAGAAGGGAAAAGCTTATATAAGGTTGCACATGTTGAAAAACCCTCTAATTAATCATCTTTAATAATGGTTAGTTAAAAAAAAAAAAAAAAGCTTTTTATTCCAAAAAAAATAATACATTTTGTAACACATTATCTAAACCATCCATTTTCAAGATTTTCATATGTTTATAAATCTACTTGATTTTAACCATTTTAAGAGTTGAAAATTTTCTAATTAGATATGAAAACTGCTTTTAAGATAAGGGTGCAGTTTGCACCGTCCATACATTTTGACGGCCATGATTGCATAGTAAATAAAAGGCCAAAACGGGTGATCGTCACTAGTCGGTTTTGCTTCCCTCGGCACGTCCCTCTACCACACCAGACTTGAGACTAGACGGGAGGAAGAGGAATTTAGAGAGAAAAAGAAGATAGGTGGATTGAAAGAGATAAGGAAGAGATGTCGAGGAATTTAGAGAGAGAGAAAAAGAGGAGAGTTCGGGTGAGTAGAGAGAGGAGGAACAAAAGTTCATACAGTAGGCTTTGGAGCCATGGGAGGAAGAGAAATTTAGAGAGAGAAATAGGGGAGAGATGGGGTGAGTAGAGAAAGAAGAGGAAGATCGGAGGCTTCGGAGTTATAGGGCATGCTTGAGCTGTAAGCAATGGTTTAAAAATCGGATCGGTGACCCGGATTGGGCTTTTCAAAAACCG
>NW_006497083.1:614919-628989 GCF_000471905.2 Amborella trichopoda
GCTCAAAACCTTCATCAAAGTTTTTCATGTATCATCTTCAGGTAAAGATGCATTCAATTGATTTTAGCATGACGATCCTTTGTAAATCCACCCTGATGCCCATTTCAAACACAAAGATAACTATTTCAGTGAGGTTTTTGCATCGAGACCTCATGTTATTGAACCCTAAATCACCCATCTGCCCTTCTTTAATTTTCTCTCTCAAATTAGAACCAAACAATCTACTAATTGATTCAAAACGTTCATATTTCATCCATTTCGAAAAACCCTAAGGTGATTTTCGGATCAATTGAAAAATTTGTAGAAATTGATGCACAAATTTTTCTATATATGTTCATATTATATATCCAAAAACCTTCGCGCTACTTTCGTCATTGCATAGCAAGCATTTTTTGGGCATTCTATAGGGCACCCGAATGTGGGCTGTCTATTTAAATTTCACCCATTTGTAATAATTTTCACAAATTTAATACAATGTTAACCCTCAGAAAAAAATGGTCATCCAATTTTATTTTATTTTTAATTAAAAGAAGTGTTCTATTTGATGTGAATCTTTTTTTGTTAAGTTGAGTTTGCTTTTTTTTAAGTGTTAATTACTGGTGAGGCTAAAAACTAAGGTGAGGCTAAAGCCAATGGTTGAACTATCCTGAAGTTGTTGATAGATTGATAAGTGTATACACTCTTAAATCCGCTCGATTTGGGGATGGCTTTTGTAGTATGAGACAACTCTGTATTGATTGAGAAGTGTATAGACTCATAAATCAGCTCAATTTGGGGATGGCTTTTGCTGTATTTGAGAAGTGTATAGACTCATAAATCAGCTCAATTTGGGGATGGATTTTGCTATATGAGACAATTTTGTATTGATGTGAATGTAGTTATGATTTGGGGATGGCTTTTGTTGCATAAGACAAATTGAAGCTTTTGTTTACTCATTGAATCAACACAATTTGGGACTTACTCATTGAATCAGCACAATTTGGGGATGGCTTTGTTGTATGAGACAAATGTGAATGTAATTTAATATTTATGGCTCAATTTGGAGATGGTTTTTGTCGCATGACACGTATTGATGTGAATGTAGTACCATGTGGCTCAATTTCATGTTAATATTTATTACTCATGTAGTACAATGCCGCTTTGTTTGACTTCGAAATAACTTGTTCTATATTCTTTTCTTATTGATGGATGGTTTATATAACTTTCAATTGGCTAACTGCATGACTCTTTCTCAATCCCATTTTCATTTATGCTTACTGTCATTGCATGTTTGATCTCTTATTTTTGAGGATTGGAGGCACCGAATTTGAGGTACTTTTAGCTTCCACCTAGTCTCTCAAATAAATTGATTTTTACTTTGGTTCTATAAGTTGAGTTAAGCAAAATGTTTACCATTATTCATGATCTGGATTTCTTTGTTTGTGTATAAATTGGTGGTTGGGAACCACAAAACCACTTCCTTGTATTTAAACTTTGATTCAGTAATTTGCTTAAGAATGTTTTGAGGGCTATTTTCTCTATAATATGACTCCCAAAAAATAAAAACTTGATTTGTTGTTCAAAAAATTATCATGTACTTTTTCATTCTATGATTAAATTGTTTCAAATGACCTTCAATTCTAGTTATTTCCTCACATAAGATACTTGATACTAGTCAACTAAGCCAATGTAACTGCTGAAAAATATTGTGGCCTTAATTCCATTAAAATAATCATGAGCGTAACTTCATTCTTGGGTATTTGAATTTTAGGTTCATGGATTATTATTATATTTTGTTGGGAATTGATGTTGTCCATCTGTGTTTTACAATTATTTAGTGGTGTTTTCCAGCATAGATATGAAATTTATCTTTTAATCTCTGTCTTTCTTTTATGGCCGTAGCTTAAGCAACAACCATATTTTAAGACCACCACCCTCACAATCCACCTGTTAGAAACTGCAATGGAAATTTCGACCATTTATTATATGTAGTACCATTTAAGAATTCTTTTAACACCTCTTAAATGGTACTACATATAATAACATAGACTATCTGTAGAAATATTTCTACTGTTGTTAAGATAGAATGCTAAATCATTTAAAGACAACAAATTCATAATCAATCCTCATTTTGAAAAATACTTATCAGTAGTCAATTATTTGTTGTTTATATGGTCTAGTAAAAGATTATCACTAGTTATGATCACAACTTCATTACTCTTATCTATGCGATGAGAATAAGAAACCCCTGTAAAATATATGGGCAAAAAAGAAATAAGTTGCTAACAAAGCAAACTCAACTTAAGATTCACACCAAATAAAACACTTCTTTGGTAAAAACTTGGATGACCATTTTTTTTTTGAGGGTTAACATTGTATTAAATTTGTGAAAATTATTACACAAGGGTGAAATTTAGAGAGACGGTCCACATACAGTTGCCCTATACAAAAAATGCTTGCTATGCCATGATGGAGGTTATTGGATATATAACATGAATATATATGGAGAAATTTGTGCATCAGTTTCTACAAATTTTTTGATTGATCTGAAAAATGACTTTAGGGTTTTCTAAATTAATGAAATATGCATGATTTGAATCAATTATTACTTTGTTTAGTTTTGATTTGAGAAAGAAAATTAAAGAAAGGCGGATGGGTCATTTAGGGTTCAATAACAAGAGGTCTCGATGCAAAAACCTCATTGAAATTGTTTGCTTTTTGTTTGAAATGGACATCATGGTGGATCTACAAAGGATCGTCATGCTAAAATTAATTGGATGCATCCTTACCTGAAGATGATGCCCAGGAAACTTTGATGAAGGTTTTGAGCTTCAATAACTTGCTGCTCAAGTTTATGACTGCAAGCCCTGTAACCCCAAAGGCTCCAATCTAAACTTATCTTTTTCTTCTTTCTCTATTCACCCCAACTGTACCCTATTTCTTTGTAAGTTCATGTTCCTTTTATGGCTCCAAAGTCTCCGGTCTGAACTTCTCTTCCTCTTCTATCTCTATTCACCCCAATTCTCCATTTTTTCTCTCGTAATAAATTTTTACCCATATGTGGGCTGCCTCATAACTTGGGAGATCTCTACTTACCCCAACTCTCCCCTTTTCTCTGGTAATAAATGTCACCCACATGTGGGCTATCTCATAGGATGAGGGAGTAGAGAGAGAGAGAGAGCTAGACGATGGTGAACATTACAAGAACAACTTGGGTTGAGAGGGTGGCAAGAGAGAGAGCATGAGAGAGAACTGCACAACGAAAATTTTTTGGAGGGAAATGATTCGTAGAGAGAGAAATAGAGGGAAAAACCGGAAACCGGAGGATGTCGGTGGATGCAATGCTTTCTTGAGGTTTGGTCAAACATCTCAACCGTCTAATTGATCGGACAATTGATAAGGGTGCATCCGTAGGTGTTATGATATTGATGCATCCGTATTGAAACTTTTCTCTTAAGATAATCTTAAGAATATTTTACAACAAAATTTCATATTATGATAAAATTTGGAGGTATATGTTGATGTCATAAATCAAATGATGCAGAGATTAAACAATTCTATGTTGACACATAGAATGAGTATATGCCGATGTCATAAATTAGATGACACAAAATTCCATGTTGACACATAGAATGTGTATATGCGGATGTCATAAATAGGATGACACAAAATCGGTATATGCTTATGTGATAAATCAGACACTAGAGTACTGATATCGATTCTTGCATCACTTTTTGTGAACTAGTTTGAATGGGACACTTTCATTAATTTTTTTGTAAATGAAAAAGGCATACATACCCTAATTGTACCCCAAACAAGTGTCATCAAGTAGGCCACATTATCACGTGATGACCTCTTTTATACATGTTCAATCTTATCTAGATCTTTGATATGGGACAATTTGTTGAATTTTTTCCTATTTTTTCATGGAGAATTACGTAATAAAGTTTAGTAACTCTGTGTCTCCCACACTTAGCCCCCATGACCACCCCCAACTACCTCACTTACTCTCTCTCTCTCCTCCGCCCTCCCGCCCGCCATGGCCACCCCCGCCCAACTACTTGAGCATTAAATACTACTAGTGTGCTCCATATGGGTGATGTCATACTTTATATGGATGATGTCATTGATAAAAAAATACCCTCATTAAATATTACTCTATGTATAAAATAATGATATATAAGTGTCTAAAATTTGTTGAGTACAATGATAAATGCATTATAGTGTGAGTTCCCTAACATAAAAAGAATATATATATATATATATATATATAGCTATTTATAGTTGACCCTTTACTAAGAAATTTTAATTATGTAAATATCATCACATTAAAATTACATTAATAATATTATGTTGAATGAATATAGTGTAAAAAATTGTTAACTTATTTATTATAATTATATTAAAATTGTTATTATTACATTGAAATTTTTATTATTATATTATATTGTTATGTTAGTTAATAGATTATTATTATTTTATAGATTATGTTATTTTCATATTTAGTCTAGATTGTAATTTTAAATTAATATAATTATAACTTTTACAAATATTAATAAATGACTTATTTTTAATTTGTTATTATTACAATATCTTGTTTTATATAGCAATAAAAATTTAATATAATTTTGAATTTATAAAGTTATTGTATAGAAATTATTGAATTATATTTATTTTAATATTGTAGTTAATAATTATACATTGATAACTAAATCTTGTATTTTACAAATACTAATAAATAACTTATTGTTAATTTGTTATTATTACAATAACTTGTTTATAGAGCAATAAATATTTAATATAATTTTAAATTGTACTAAGTTATTGTATATAAATAGTTGAATCATATTTGTTATAATATTGTAATTAATCATTATATATTGATAACCAAATCTTGTATTTTATTTATTAATATATTTGCTTTATAAATTATATAATGTATTATTTTTTCTTATAGATGTAAATAATTTTTTTAAAATTAGATGATATTATAAGACATTTCGTATTTGTTCTTATTTGTATAGTAAAATAAGTATAATTATAAACCAATAATTTCAATTTTAGAATATAATATTATAATTAGTTGATAATTTTGGGTGAGTAAAGCAAATTAATAAGTATTTGATACTTCGATGTGATTTTGTCGGAAATTATTTTTTAATCTTATAATATAAAAGCGTTTTCTAATATTTCAAATTATTTTGATGTAATATTATAATATTATATTATAATTAATAAGCTTACATACATCTAGTCAGGAAAAGATGGTCTCAGTATTCACCTATTTTTATAAAGTAATGGAAATACATAATGCACGACTCCTAATTTCTTTTAAAAACTAAAAGAACAATATCTTTATAGATTTACAGTGATTTTTTTTAAAAATAATTTGGGACAAAAATTGCCGATTCGGCCGATTCTCCGATCCAATTCACCGATCCAACATGGTTATGGATGTGACCGATTTGAGTCAGCGATCCACTTTTTTAAACATTGAAATAAGGTTTAAGAAGATGGATCGGGGACCTAGATATGCCACCCCAAAGAAAGTAAATTTTATTATATATTTTTAAGAGATTATCTACAAAGAGACCATTTATCTTTTGCACATAGATGTCAAATTGACTAGTTTGGGGTGAGTCACAAAGTCTGAGATTTTTTTTTTTGGAACTTTATGTCCATCCAATGATACTCTTTAAACCACCCATTTTGAAATTTAAGGACAAGAATGATTGTGACCTCCATGTGGAAAAGATAAATGGTCTCTTTCCCTTTTTTCAAAACATATAAAAAATAATGCAAATATATATTTTAAGAGAAAATATCTTCGTACACCCTATTTTGGTATACCATTTCTGTGTAGACCTAAAGGTTTTAAAAGCTTTCTAGATGGGTTAAGCTATCTCTTTCAATAGAAGCCTCGAACCGCCCAGATATGGCTTAACTCATCATTAGCATCATTGTCCGGCAGTTGAATCCTTAAAAGTTTTGCAGATTACCGCAATAGGGTAATTTATTTCTTTGAAACATAATTCTCTCATAAGATTAGTACCGTTGAACTCTTGGCTCCTTGTTGTATCACCCATAAAAGGTGTAGCATAGATGGAGCTGAATAACATAAGTGGTTGCAGTCCATTGACGATACCAATGAATCCCTGATTTTGCTCCCATGAGATTATTAGGTTTGAAAGTTTGAATTTGAAAGACAAGTGCCAGTGATTGTATCTGCAACAACCCAGCAATGAGATCAATACCGTGAAAAAATAAACACAAGAGGTAAACAGCATTACGAAGATAAGGTTCACGCCCTACAAGATCTGTGACTCAAATGAGTAGATAAACTCAGGATGAAGATGGACGGTGAAGATTTGAAGATGGGAAATGCATGGTTATCCCTTGAAAAGCCATAATTTAGCAGTATAAAAAAGGGAATTCTCAATTCAAGAGAGGGCGTACTTTTCTGATAGACACAGTCCAGTAGAGAGATAAAGAGTTTTTCAGAGGTTTTGCCTCGGTAAGAACCAAGAGTAGAAAAGAGAGTGATATTCAAGACACAAAGAGAGAGATAATCGTTTCCCTATGACTCATTTGAGACATGTTCTCTTAGGAAGACCACACTCGAAGGATAACACATCCCTACGTATATCATGGTTTTCTATTTGGAGTCTAATGTTTGTCTAAACATTCTGTTTCTTAACTCATCCACATTTCAGAGCGACCAAATCTCTATAGGTTTTCAAGTCCGATGATCTCGAAGGTTTTAGGATTTTGAAAGAAATAATGGCAACTGCAATATTATTTTTCATTATTGTATAACAAATATGTAAATACTGAGAATCTGTTTCATGTTGAGTGTTTATCGTGTATTAAATTCATAATATAACCAAAATAAAGTTTAAAATGCAACATGACAATAAAATGAATCTATGTAACTCATTTTATATATTTTATTATTGTGTCGACTTAGGAGTTTTAATTTTGAAATAAGTTATATGGAACAAATTTAATACAAGAGATTGTTGATAGAGAGAGAATTTTAATGATATATGTTGGGTTTTTGTGGTCATTAAAGGCCTTATGAGATCTTGTATTTAAATATTTGATATAATGGAATATAAACTCAATAGGAGTATGGTCTTTTTGTGGGCTATGATAGGCAAATGTTATTTATCGATACTCATTTTTTATTTGACATGCTAGGGCAGTTAAGTTGGAAAACCCTTATTGTCTAGAATGGAACAAAACCCATGAGGGTTTGTAGGGTCATCCCTTGATGAGATCGGAGTTGTCCCAAAGAGTGAGCTAAGGGACTGTGTGACCCTTATGTGTGATGGTAGGCTTCTAGAGACGTGGTCAACGCCTCATCATTGAACCATCATATGACATGTACATATCATAGTCGTATCGAGAAAGTGAGTCATCATTGAAGATGAAGCATGTACATGTGTGAGAGATTACCCATATACATCACAGAGCTTTAATTACATCATGTTTATGTGACATAGAACTCATCTCTTGGCTGACTTTGGTAGCCCAATCATGAACCCCTGCAATAGTCGGTGGGTCATAGCCTAATCATGAACCCCTGCAATAGTCGGTGGGTCATGAGAATTGTTAGGTCAGTTTGAGAACACAAATGTGGATTATAGTCCATAGTAGAAGATGGAGTGCTTCAATGATATTATAATTCCTAGACCTAGTTGGATCCAATTCCTATAAAAAATTACTTGGAATTAGTTATTTTGATGTTAAATATTTTTAAATCGATTATTTGAATTTTTTAGAGTTTTTTGATATTTTATTTTTGTAACATGGATTTATAAATTAAGAGATATTCAATTTTCAATATTTAAATAATCAGAGAGAAAAAATATTTATTTCTTATATTCTAAAAATTAATATTATTATTTTATAGATCATTATTTATATGGGGGCTCATAGGGGGATTGCCATGGGACCACCTAGATTGTGTGTTGGTCCCACTTGGGAGCCCCATGAGAGGCACGCCCCATGTAGTGGGCACTCTTTCCTTAATTTCAAGGCATTGTTATGCAATGCATACAATCATGTTAATTGTTATGAAAAGTTTTATATTCTGAGTTGATTTGAATATTCAAAAGAGGTTTGAAATCATGGAAGATTGATTTTAATCGATATATTATGTATAAGAAGATTGTGGAAAATTATAGTATGATTGATAATATTTTTCATATTTTATTATTTGATGGGTTTAAGCTTATGAAGCTGAAGGATAAGGTTCTAGTACATTCTTTTGATTTATGATAGATGATCTACGGATTAAATGGCTCAAACCTCTCATCCGACAAGTCTCCTATAATCAATGATCTAGATCTAATTTCATTAAGGATGACTAACCCAAAGGAAACCCTAACCCCTGTAAACTCTATAAATAGGCTCTCTCTTTCCTATAATTCTTTACACCTCTCTCTTCTCTCTCTATTCTCTCTATAACGGTGGCATGCCACCTTAGGCTCTCTCTTCTCTCTCAAGCCTCTCATCATTTTCCCTTAGATTATTTTTAGAATTAAAAGTAAGGGGTACGCCTGAGTTATGGGGGTGAGGGGATGCTTTCATATTTTGTAAGAGTAGTAGCTAAGGCTTTCTCATACTTCGTAGATTTGAAATATACCATTGATCTTATATGTCATTGGAGGAAGAGACCCTGTGCGGTATACTAAGTTTAGTTGAGGTAATTTTCTGGCATCTTGCTTTGTGGTTTGTAGTATTTTATTTTTTGTTTCTTGTTCCTATAAACATTATGTTGGTTTTATTTGTTTAATAAAAGAAGTGATAATTAGTGGCTGTAAGTGAGAACCACATTTGGTTATTTATTTGTTTATTTCAAGAGAGTTTTATTGTAATTAGATCTTTGTAAGTGTTCAAGTTGGTGAGAAAGAGAAAACTTAAAAACTATATATATTGTGCTAGATCACATTGTCCAATCTTTCATTGGTATCACAGTTAGTGAAAGGACTTGATGATAAAGCACGGTCTATATATTTTTTTAAAACTTCTTTTATTCCTACTCTGGCAAGATCACTTACAATATCCATTTACAATCAAACCACTATTAAAATAAATAAAATAAAATCGGTTCTCAATTGCTACATCTTCAAAAACAATTCTTCATTCAACAAACAAAAATTATTATTTTATTGGACGAGAATATCAAAACGTAAATAAATATTTAAAAAGGTAAAATTGAAGGAGATTACCTCAACTGGGTATAGTACACCCATGCTGAGTCTCTTTCTTCCGATGGTGCTCAGGATCTATGATCGGTGTGTTGATTTTCCTACTATGGCAAAAATCCACTCAATAACTTAATCTTGATCAAGTCTTTTAGCATGATTTAAAGAGACGAGAGATGAATATCAAGAGAGAGGGAGAGATCTACTAGTACGGGATTCCACCCCTTTGCCACCCATAAAGAAAAACACCACCTAGGCTTAGGGGTGCCACTCAAAGAGGAAAGAGGTAGTACGTATCACACAAAACAACTTGGAGAGAGAGAGAAAAATTTGAGCGTGCCTCCCCTTTGGGAATCTAAGGAGGAAAGAGGTAATATGTACCAGACAAAAAACTTGGAGAGACAGATGATCTAAAGAGAAAAGATGTAATACTTATCACACAAAACAACTTGGAGAGAGATAAAAATTTGGGTGTACCTCGCCTTTGAGAATCTAGGGAGAGAGCTAAATTTGGGATAGGAAAAGAGAGAATTCTTAAAGAGAGAAGAAAATACGTTTGTAAATTTATGAGGGGAGAACGCATTTTATATATTTTCTATGCAAATAGATTTTACCTCAATTCGTAGAGTTAAATCCTAACTGTCGATCTAAGGAAACTTTTGGGGTGATAGATTTGAGCTACCCATCTCCTTGATCCACCATTACGATTCAAACAGATGAGCTAGAGTCCTATCCTCCATTTCCTAAAACTATTACCATCAAATAAGGAAAGTTTATATTTTAATATATCAAAATTTTAATTATTGGAACAATCAATCTTGATTCAAAGATTTAGTAAATATCTCCAATATTCAATATTATCACATAAGTTGGCTATACCTGAAAAGATAAATCAACCAAGAGGATAAACATTTTTCACAAGAATAATACGTGAATGAGTGGCGCGTGCCACCCTTTTGGTGGCCAAGTGTGGGCCCCACCTAATCCACATGTTTTTAAATTTTTGGGCCTCATATTTTATAGAGGTCCCATATATTTTAAGAAAATATTTTATTTCATATTTATAATTTTTAAATCTTATATTTTTATTTAAAACATTAGAAAATTAATTTCTCTTAATTTATAAATCTAAAATGATCAAACAATATAACAAAAGGTCCACAAAAATTCAAATAAACATTATAAAAATCACATAACATAAAATTAATTAATTTTGATGGGAATTGAATCCGTCAGATCTAGAAAATTATCAATACATGACAGAAATCCACCTTCAACTGTGAATCACAATCTACGTAGCTTTCTCAAACTAATCCAACGGGTCCCATGACCGACAGTCCACTGCAAGGGTTGACTACTAACGTCAGCCAATAGCATAAGCGACACAATCCCAATTTATGAATTTCAGGTTCTCCCCTAAAGACAAAAAGCTTGGTCTTCCAGACCATGATGCAACCATGACTCTATGATGTATAGGGGTAATCTGTCGCACATGTACACGCTTCATCCTCATTGACGAATCTCAAAACGATTATCTGTATATATACCATGTGATGATATAATGATGATGTTTTAGCCAAGTCTCTAAAAGCTATTCATCACAAACAATGGCTACACGGTCCTTTGGCTCTGATCTAGACACACACCGACCTCATCAAGGGTTAATCCAGTAAACTTTTCTCGGTTAGATTCCTATGTTCGGGTATCTTGGGTTTTTGCAAACTTCTACTGGTCTAGCTCGTCGAGCCTAATCCGAGTATCAATAAATAAAATTTGCCTAGTATAGTTCACAAAAAGACTACACTCCCATTGAATTTATGTTTCATTTATTAAATATGTTTTATACAGTCTCTCATAAGGTCTTTAAATGCCACATAAACCCAACAACTAGATCTCTTGCAGCCATATCTCTTTTATTTCACTGTTTTGGTGAATTGAGAATCAGAGATTTGGAAACCAATGGCTTTGTGGTCATATGGAAAACCTCTAGAAATATTACTGACATGATTCCTAAACCAAAAAGGCACTCTGTAGAATAGAAAATTCTCTGTTGTATTGGAGCACTGATTTGAACAAGAGGATGAGGTGTTTCTCTACAGCATACCCTACCTATATTTGTATTTTATTTCTATAAAATTTGAATGGGAGATCATGCGGAGTTGAGAGTTATGGACTCATCATTGAGGGACGCTATATCTGACCTTGCACAATCTAGGAATTATATTTTGAGTTTTGTGAATTTTTTTACCAAGCAAATAATCTTATTTCTAGGGAATATTTGATTGAAACTCATCAAATTGAGTCTACTTGCAAAAAAAAATAATTGTATGGAAAAAACCCTTGTGGTTTGAAAGATATGGTCATTTATTAAAGGGTGCGCAAGTATTGTTTTCTGCAACAAAGACTGTTTCTATGACATGAATGTCATGACTTTATTTTCATTCTTAACAGAATATTTTGTGACCCATACTGAGTTAATTAAGTTACTATGTTGAGTCTAGTTTCTAAAAAAAATTATTTGAGTAAGAACAATTTATGGGGAAAATTTTTTTATTGGAGTGGAGTCATCTTGAATTTCTGTAGTTTGATGTATTTCATTGAGATGTGAATACCTATGTTTTTCACACCTATCTAATAGAGTGATATGAGGCTTGCATAAATATGGTTGTTGTCATTTTGTGTCTACTTTCAAACAAAAGGGTTTTGAAAGGGAAACTTCATGCGAGTAGACAAAAAATGTAGTTTTATTGGATAATGTTCATCTTGGAATTATACAGATTGACCTATTATGTGATATAAATGTCACTTATTTATTTCCATAAAAAAAAATATTATTTGGGACACACACCATGATGTTAAGTTTTGACTATGAGTCTAGTTTTCAATAGAAAAGGTTAAGGAAGAAATTCTTTGTGGATTGAGAGAAATAATTATTTTATTGAGAGGTACACAACGTTATTTTCTATTATGAAAAATGTATTGTGATGTGAATGTCACTAATTAATAGACTCACTAAATGGTATGATTTGGGAATGACACTGACTATTAGTTTTGTAATTTTAAGTCTATATTCATACTAAAAACGACTCAGAGATAAACTCTTTGCGAGTTGAAAGATATCATATTTTTATCATGGGTGTTCATCTTCTATTTTGTAGTAAATTGAAATATGTAACATGTTAAGGCACATATTTGTACTCCTCATAATGGAAGTCATTTTAGGCTCATTCAAAATTTTATAGTATGTCATGGGTATGGTTTATAACAGTAAAACTTTAGAGATAGATAATACAATATTGGGGAGGGTGCTTAATCTGGGAACTGTAAAAAATAGAAGAAACACAATACATGTAAAAGCATATTAGTTTCTCTTTGCAATGAAGGGATATGTTGAGAGACTTAATGGCATCATAGAAACTCTAAAGATCAATGGAAAATCAAAATTGTGATTTTTGAAGCGATGGCATGAAGAAGAGTATTTTTTTCATGCTATATGTAAGGGCTAATCCAAGGGCTGAATAGGTAGATGCTTCATCGGCATGTAAAAATGATGACCCAGTGATTCTCCATCAGTTGTGTACTCTTCCAAGATCACAAAAGTTCGTCAGCAAACAAAAGCAAGGATCAAGAAAGCCCAAGTACTACACTACATGGTGTTAATGTATGAAATCTATCGCATATTAGATGGTAATATCATGTAGGGAAAGATGATTCAACACTGTTTGTTCATGTCCTTAATGTATCTTCGATTATATCTTGGTTGTTTGTTTTATGACTATATATGGATTGTATGGACATTAGTTGATAGGTGCTAACAAGTTTGAAAGAGCCAGTTTGTAATATCTTATGTTTTTGTGCCACCTTGTGCTTGTGTGAATTACTTAGGGTAGTAAAATGCATAGAGATGTGGTTTGATCAAGGTCTATGGACTTAAGTCTTAATCATTGAGAGATGAAGTATGACTCATTCAAATATATGGTATAAATGGAGTGTTCCAATGGACCAGGTCTTGGTGACCATCATTCTAATAATGTCCAGCGATATGGTATGTTGTATGTGATGATGATATCATGTTAAGGTCTCCAGAATGTTGCCAAGAAAATATGTGTATTTTTAATTTTATCGGATTTTGATGACCACCCTTTTAGTCATATTTTATTTTGGATAAAATCATAAGATAGACTTTAGGATTTGTTTTTGTGGCTATAACATGACTTGGTAAATAATTAAAAGTGTATGTGGTAAAATGATTTTTAAAGGCTAAGTATGTTATTTTAGAAATTGGATTGGACCTTTCATATTGAAAAACCTAGATCTATGGATAGGGTTTTAAAAAAACCCCATATTATTGTGAGATCCACTAAGTCTTCATGGAAAATCATTCTAAAATGCCTTGCTATTCTCTAACTATTGCTTGTGAAAATATAGCAAGTCAATAGTTTTGATAAGACTAAAAAATATTGAATATTAAAAGTATTTCATAAACATGGGAGAGAATATTATTTATGCATTGATTTTAAAAACCCATATGTCTTGACTTATGTTTTAGGTACCAATTATGATACCAGTTTTGAGTTCTTTAGAATCCTTGATTGCCTAAGACCATGAACCATATGGGATGTCATAGGAAGGCTATCTAGTTATACCTCCTTAATGCATGTTGTGTGGATAAGATAACTTGGTTTCTATGGATTTCAACCAAGAGACTAGTATGGCTGAACCTTTGTGGTTCGAGAAGGATTTTCCATATTGCAAAACCAATGGGCATTGAGTTATTTTTGTATGAGACTTGTTGTACTACCTCACGACATAGGCATGAGCATACTAAGAAAGTACATATTATATGTGTTCGAGTGGGAGCTGTTACAGTTCCACAATT
>NW_006497083.1:629304-641422 GCF_000471905.2 Amborella trichopoda
CCTTAGCCCCTTGCGTGCCCTTGCCTCCACGACTATATGTATGTATTCATTTGAGAAGGTGCACTCTGGTACTTGTGGTTCACTCGTGAAGATGCGTTCGTAACGTGTAACGATTGGTCTCCCAGTAATCGAAGAGGCACCATGTTTTTGAGGGCGCATGCATGATAAGTGTGGCTGTTACTTTTTGGAACTCGAAGTGTTAATATGTTGGACTGACGATTGAGATTTCAAGAGCCACAAATCTTGACTTTTGAGAACACAGGTGAAAGTGAATGGGCATTTTATCTCTCTATATAGAGGGACGTATTTCCTCCTGTATTGACACACATAAGCCATATGAATTCCTTTAAGTACTTTCCAATACAAATTTCTCTATCTAGAAAGGAGCAACTATGGTACTCTAGATTTTGTAATGTTTGTATATTTGTACTGGAAAGGATGGATCTGCCTGGTTGTGATTTAGATGCACACTAATTTCAATGAGTAAGGGGCATATATTCTATAGAGAAAGTGATATATTCTATTGAGAAAGTATTTTGCCCCATTTCACCTTCCTATTTCCAACAATTCAAGACAATATTTGGGTGAAACATGGAGTCCTTCAAATTGGGGATTATCAATCATTACGATGGGTGAAACTTTCGGAGATGGTAACAAAAACTCTTATTTTTTACCACTCCCAAGGTTGCCTATGTTCTCACTTATTCAATTTCGAAGGAGCCATTGCAAGTCGAATGAGAGATGGGGAAAAAGCACAACAACGGGAGAAACAGTCCAAACTTCATCGAAAATGGATAAAGGACAATTTCATTTGCAAGGACATATCTTTAACGCACTCACAGACCCCATATTTGACATGTATGGATCTCCATCTATAGTGAAGTATAGAATGAGTTGGAGGTCAAATAAGATTGAAGAGCCATGCAATCAACTGTTTTTTATTGACTTTAAATTCACTGAAAATAAGCCTATAATCAGTTAAGTATAAGAGTTGCAACTTATCATTATTTTGATACCAATTGAAACCTCATTAGAAAGCCCGTCTAGAAAAGAAGATGAAAATTTCCTCTTTTACCCCGGGTCAAAAAAATCATACGTGATGGAGGTTTTACCATGGGCAATAAAAAGGGAAATACAACCCTTAGTTTTGACTTACAACGTAAAAAGTCTCCAGTGGCGGCATACTGAAACTACTTGAAACCTCTATCACCCACACCTCTTTTATTCAAAATCACTCGGGTGAAAACCTCTCACCTTAGTTTTCCCCTAGGCAAAGTCACCTACAAGGCCCTGCTCCATCCATTACACTCTGGCAAAAAGAAGTAGACCATTTCCTTTGGCCAAAATTTCACAGACACGGTCTCTTTAGAAACACACCTTGGTAACGTTCCAAACCTCACATGCTAGTGACACCTCAGCATGAAAATTGTCATATGGGTCTAAAACATTTATCAAAAATACTTTTATTAAAAAAAATGCTCCATATACAAAGCAAAAATATAGAAGTATCCGAAATCATTGAGTAAAATAATAAATTACTATATAGTGTGTATATATATATATATATATCTCTGCTGCCTGTTGTTTCATTGGCTCTGACTGATAACCAAGTGGCTTTTTGTGTTTGTGCCACTACCGGTGTTTTATGCCTCATTCCAAGAAGAAAAATGACCAAAGAGGCCTGCAAATATCAATAGGGGGGGGAGGATTTATAAGCTATTCTTCTTCTCATGTCACGTCGTGTGCTATCAATACGGATGTGATTTCCTCACCTTTTAACTACGTCGTGGGAATGGGGGGCAGGATCTATAAAGCACCTGACTCCTCTTCATAGTCAAAGGAGAGCAGCGGTGTCTCTAGCAAGGTTAATTCACCTAACCACCCCTGAGGTCCATCATCTCATGGCATATCGGTATGGCGACCTCGTTTTGTACAATTGCAAAGGAACATGAAGGCTTCTCTTCAAAGATATCCTTGCGTTTTGTACAACGCAAAGGAACATGAAGGCTTCTCTTCACAAATATGTCCTTGCAACTAGTGTTTACAAAATTTAACCGGAACTGTTAATTGTACGTAGGGTTGGAAGCGGTTTAAATTAGAAATGGATTAACTGGAGCGGTTAATCGGACTAATCGGTCAAGTAGAATTTTTTTAAAAAAAATGAATCAAAAACCCCAAAAAAAAAAAAAAAATGGAAAACAAATCGGTCAAGTAGAATTTGTTTAAAAAAAATGGATCAAAAACCCAAAAAAAAAAAAAAATGAAAAACTTAGATTAAGTGTATAATATCTTATTGCATACATTTATCTTACAAAAAAAGTTGAAACAACTTTTTATAAATTAATATTTGATTACTATGGTCCTTCCTGTACATGATCCCAAGCAGGTCACACAAATCTTTTTGTTTCCTAGATTAAGATATTCTTTGAAGATATTTTTGTCATGTAACATCTTCTTCCAAGAATTAACATATTCATCCCAAAACTTACATGAAAAACTTTCTTGTTTCTTTTGTACAAAAATCGCTCACATTAGAAATGAAAGGTTATGCACTTTTTTGCAAACAACAAAAATAGCATGATGCTATTAAATCAAATAAAACACCAACTAATTAAGACTGAAAACAGAAAGGACCTCTTTCATATAGTTAGATAAATTGTAATTCATATAACGCTTTTCGATGAAGTTAAATGAGGCATACTTCACAAAAAGTACATCTCATGATATCCAACAAAACCAAAAATCAATGCACAACACACTGATATGTTCTACTGTTCTTATATGTATCTATCATATCCATATCAATGTGTTGCGCATTGATTTTATCAAAAAATAAGAATAGTAGTACAAATAATTTTATCAAAAAATAAGTTTATTAAGCAAAATAGAAAAACACTTCCCATATTTAGCATAAAACATACTTTTATTAAAAAACCATAATTTTATAAAAAAATAATTTTATTAAGAAAAATGGAAAACACTTCCCATATTCATCATAAAACATAAATTTATTAAAAAACCATAATTTTATAAAAAAAAATTTTGTTAAGCAAAATAGAAAAGTACTTATCATATTCATCAAAAAACATAATTTTTTATTAAAAAATATAATTTTATTAGAAATATAATTTTATTAAGCAATATAGAAACAAATTTGCCATATTGATAAAAAAACATAATTTTATCAAGCAAAATAATTTTTTTTAATAAAAATCAATTTCTCAAAATGTGATGTATGATTTGAAATTAAGATGACCTTTTGGTTGAACATACGGCAACCAAAAATTTGGCATGCACTTAAAAAACAAAGTGTCTCATTTCCATCATTACAAATACAACTATATCATGCACTTAAAAAAACATAATTAAAAAAAATCGAGCAAAGATCAAGCGACATTATCATGCACTTATCAAAAAGAAGAATCAATTTCATCAAAAAAATAATTTTATTAAGCAAAATTGAAAAACACTTCCCATATTAATAAAAAAACATAATTTTATTAAAAATCATAATTATATTAAAAATAATTTTATTAAAAAAATAGAAAAACAATTTCTATATTCATCAAAAAACATAATTTTATTGAACAATCTTAAAAAAAAAAAGATTTTTCAAAAACCCCTAAAATCGAACAACACTTCGAGCAAGAAACGACCCTCATTGTTTGGATAATCAAACAAATAAACATACATGCATTGTAAAGGCTTCGATCATCTTTCAAACACACCAATCTCATAAAAAAAATATTCGGTATTTTAATTTAATTGAAAAAATGGCAGAAATTTCATATATATGAAATTTTCATAATATGGTGCAACAAAAAATTCATCTAAAAACATTTAAACAATCATAAATAGATATACCTATTTTATTTGAGAGATTAAGCCTTGATGATCAAAATCCACAACTTAATGTGATAAGAAAGACCAATAAATTGATAAAAAATCTGTATTTTTGGATCGAGCACAGGTTCTTTGAGCAGTAGCAGCATTTCAGGCCAAAATCGATCCGTAATATTTGGTTTTTTGAACAAATTGAAACATGAATCTGATAAATACTTTGATTATTTATCAAACCCACCAAATTTCTTCAAGAACCATTAGGTATTGAATAAATTATTGAAAGAATGGCAGAAATTTTCAAAAACCCAAAAAATCCGCCATTTAAATCCAAGAAACTCTTTTTTTTTTTGTTTTCAATCCAAATTTCTTGGTTTATAGATTCTAGCTAGTGATTTACGGCAATAAAACACGAAAAAAGACAAAAAAATGCATGAAAGTGAATAAAAATAAGTGAAAATTTAAATTCAAGAATGCCTACTACAAATAACAGCCCTGATTTTAAAATAACGGCCATAATGTGTACATTACCGTTATTTCCTAAAAACACCCGTTATATCATCTAACCAGTCCGGTTAGCATAAAACCGGCCGGTTTTACTAAAAAAAAATGGACGATTCGACCTCTAACCTGCCGGTTTTGGGCCGAAAATTTTTTGGTGTTGTACCCTATGCTATTTGTACTCTAAAACCGGCCCTTATGAAACCTTGGCGGTTCCCATCTAACTAGCAAGTTACGATTCAAACCAGCCAGCTTTACGAACAATGGTTGCAAACAATCTTCAAGAAAATAAGCCCGGTTCCTCATCCGGCCGGTATGAGGCATGCAGGTTCCTAGCGAGGGCATCAGGATTCTGCTATTGCACGATTTCCGCATGACTGGCTAACCAACTTTTGGCAAGTGTTGTCCTGCACTCGAACGACCCCATTGTGGGATGATAGGTCCTAAGCTCTACGCAAACATACGGGGGTAGATACTATTTCACTAATCCTCAGCTAACGACTAGTTGAGCTGATAATTATAATACTTATCATAGGAGAGGATGACAAAATGATACTCCAATAGATTTGCAAATGACCCAAGTGTGGGATGATACGTTGTGGGCTCTACGCAAGCTTACAAGGGGTAGAGAATATTTTACTAACCCTTAGCATCCAATTAGTTGGGCCGATAATTATATTTGTGATAATCAGAATATTTTTATCGGTATATATAAAAATATTTTGATTATCATAAATATAATTATCGGCTCAAATAGATATATTTCTATCGGTATATAACATCTGAATGAACGTCAAACCTTTCAGCCCTATACTAGCTCTTCCTCGACCAATGTTTGCATCTCATCACAGATTAAACGAGTTGGGAGACCAAGCAGAGAATGCTATCCCAACGCATCTAAAGCCTATGAATAAAGACTCAATCAACTTTCCTGGGTCCTTTGTCTATACCATTCCAAACTTATCTCAGTGATCTGGATTACCCTATGATTGAAGAGGGTTTAGTTTCATGCAATCTTGTCAAAATCGGCAAGAAGCCCATTCTGGATGCGGCTGTTAGCCCTGGACAAGTGCTATTGCTTGCCTAAGGTGCAGAATATTAGGTGGTTAAGAAACAACACTTAGGATGAGTGTAGCTAAGATAATGATATTGAGATGGATAAGTGGCAAGATAATAAAAGACATAATTCAAGAGGAATATATTGGGGAGACTGTAGATGTGCTTCCAATAAGCAATAAGATGAGAAAGTAAAATTAGGTGGGCTGGCCATATTTATCGTAGACCCACTACAACACTTGTTAGGAGATGTGAGTTACTTCAAATGGAAGGCGAAAATAAGACAAGGGGTAGATCCAAAGAGATGGTTGGAAGTAGTGAAAAAAGATATGTGGATTTACGGCCTCACTGAAGGTATGGCCCTTGATAGAACAAAATGGTAAATCAAGATTCATATAATCTTGTTGGGTTTATGTGGCCTTTAAAGGCCCTATGAGTGTGTATTGAAACACTTTTATTATAGTGAAACATAAACTCACTGGGAGTGTGATCCCTCGATGACCATACTAAGAAAATGATGTTTACTTATGCCGGACTGTGCTTATCGATCTTCGCCAATCGATTGGAAAACCTAAGGTACCTAGGCATAAATAAATAAACCGATGAGGGTTTTGGGTTAGCCCTTGATGAGGTCGAAACTTATGCCTATATGAGTGAGCTGATGGACTGTATGACCCTTGTATGTGATGGTAGGCCTACTGAGACGGGGGCCAAAACCTCATCCATGTTCCATCACGCAGCATGCATATCAATAGATCGTTCGGAAAAACCAGATATCCACCTTTGCGTGAAGCGTATGCATGTGCGAGAGATACCCCTATGCACCATAGAGTTGTGGTCGCATCAGGTCGTGGTGACCTTGACTCGTCTCTAAGAGAGGAACTGTAATATAAAGACTGTGATTGTGATCCCTTGATTCATCGACCTGACTTTGGTGACCCGCTAATGAACTCCTGCTTGGAATGTGGGTCATGGGAAACACTGGATCGGTTCGATAAGCTAGTGTGGTCTGTAGTCTACAATTGAATGTGGAGTACCCTATTATTACATATTGAATTCCTAAAACCATATGGATCCTTTTCCCATCATATTAATTTAATTGTGTTCATTTTATTATTGAAATGATTTTAGTTTTATTATTTGAATTTTTATGAATCTCTCAATATTTTAATTATGATTTTTGGGCTTATAAAAATACAGTTATTGATTTTACGGAGTTGTAAAAAATTCAAATATATATTAATTCGTTTTATTTAATTTTTAAAATTTGTTATAAAATTTCATGGGGGCCCAAAGTGCATATGGGCCCACCATGTGGCATGTGGGTGGGGGCCAACATGTGCCATAAAGGGTTGGCACGCCCACCCTTTGAATACTCTTTAATTGCTTTGTGTTCAAGACTTTGAGTTTTAGTAGCTTTGATTTGTCGCATGTGGTCAAATCTTAGAAGGGAAATATTGACCATGGCACATTTTGTTTTATAACAAATTTGTTTTAAAGGGATATGATCAATTTGAATAGATAGTAAAAATTGACCTTATCTTATTTACATTTGGTAGTATTTATTTACTTGATAATATTTAACATATCTTTATGAAATATGTGAGATGGATCATGCAGTTTTATGGAATGCATGATATTTATTCTATTTAAATATATTGATGAGAAAATGGTTTAAGGAAAGGGGAATAATGGTCCAAACACTTTCCATAATGTTGATGGCCCATCTGTGGAATGGATGGCTCAGATCTTTTACCCCACAAGTCACCTTGATCAACGGTCTAGATTCAATCTCATGAAAGAGGCAAACTATAGAAAAACTCTGATAAACCCTAAACCTAAATATCCATTATAAATATACGTGCTCTCCCCCCAATCTCTTCACACACACAAGCTCTCTCTCTCTCTCTTCTCTCTCACTCACCTTTCTCTCTCTCTCTCTCCTAGAGGGCACACCCCACTCTCTCTCCTCTATATTTCTCTCTACCAAAATCCTAGGTAGTACTCTCTCTCCTCTTTAGACCTAAGTTAATTTAAGGGTTGGAAAAATTAAAGGGGGCCTAAGTTAATTTTGGGGGTTAAGGTTTAATAGAGATTTTAAGTGGTGGTTACCTAGTTTGGCCAAAATCAGCTATTCTGGTTCGAGATTGAAGCTAGACCACAGATCCAGCGCCATTGGATGTGGTGACTCCGTGTGGGGTGTAAAAAGCCGGTTGAGGAAATCTCTGGCATCTTTTCTTTTATTTGTTTGTTCTTTTGTTTTATATTCTCAAGCACAATATTAGGTTGTATGAATGACATCAAGTAGTTGAGATTTATTTGATTGATATGTTATTTATTTTTGGAATTTCTATTGTTTGTAATAAGACCATCTGTGAGTAATCTTGTTGCCAAAATTATATGGGGTGATTATTATTAAAAAAAAAAAATTGTATTTCCTCAGTAAAAGATCACATAAGTCTTTCTTTCATTGGTATCAGAGCTAGTTTTACTTGATTGCCATTAGGAGTCTTTTTTTATTTTGCTTGAGAATAGAAATATATGGCTGCTCGTACCTTCATCTCAGAGATCCTGAAAACAGAAAGGTTTGATGGGACAAATTTTGTTTCATGGAAAAGAAAAATCAAATTTGTGCTCTATGAAAAAAACTTGCATGAGGTACTCTTTGAAGACCGACCTCGTCGTCCAATTGACGACTCATCTCAAATCATTAAAGATTAGTACGCCAATTGGAAGAGGAGGAATCTGACATGCAAACACATTCTTTATTTGCCATGACTGACTCATATGCTTTTGAGTATGAGTCAATCTATACTAAAAGTGAAATTTATGATAAGCTTGAGAGAGAATATATTGAACCCTCTCTTATGAAGCAAACCATGGCTATGAGGAGGTATAATGAATTAAAGATAACATAAGGTACCAAGTTTGCAGATTATGTGTACGTGTTTTGTGCTCTAGTCAGAGAGCTAGAAGATACAGGAATGAAACCTAATGGACTTATGCAAGTGATTCATCTTATGAATTTACTTCCTAGTTCATGGGAGATCTTCATATCTTCTATCTCAGCCAGAAGAGGAGAGGAACTCATCACTACAATCAAAGCTGAAGAGGAGAGGAAAAATTCAAGGTAACTACTGACGACAACTTCAAGGGAAGTTGTGCATATGGTAAAATATCCACCTTCTTTTAAATTTAAGAAATAAAAGGGAAGAAATGGAAAGAAAAGAGATTTTAAAATGAGAGATTTTGGAAATAAGGGAGCAAAAAGAGAGACTCGAACTTGCTTTATTTGCAAAAAGATAGGCCACATGGCCAATAGTTGCTGTTTTAACAAATATGGAGGGACCAACAAAGAATTGGCATTTGTGTTTTTTAAGTATATGCTGGCTAACCCCAAGGGAACTTCTTGTTGTCTTGACTCTGGTGCTACGGCCCATGTCATAAACACCAAGAATGGTTTTCGTTCATGGGCCTAGGACAACAACATATTTACATGGGAAGAAATCAGAAGATTGGTGTTCTTGGGGTTGGAGATTTTGAGCTGAAACTGAAGAGTGGGAGCACCTTGATCCTAAAACAAGCACTTTATGCTCCGGATATGAGTAAGTGCTTGGTTTCAGTTATTAAAATGTCTATGGCTGAATTCATAAGCACTTTCATTGGGAAAAAAGTTGTGGTCAAAAAGGGAAAATATGTAATCATGATTGGACGACCTGTAGATGAGCTATTTACTATTGAAATAAAATAAAATATTGCTTATGTCTCATCTCCTAATGAATTGAATGCTACCCTATGACATATGAGGTTAGGACACATTAATATCAAACGAATGGAAAGATAAAAAATGGATGGGCTTCTTCAAAACTATAAGGGAGATTTATCGAAAGTGTAAGAGTCTAGTGTGCAAGGAAAATTAATAAGAAAAAATACCACTAGGGAAAAAAGAGCTACTAGCGTATTGAAAATCATTCATAGTGACATATGTAGACCTATGAATGTGACCACCAAAAGTGAAAAAAGATATTTTATCTTTTTTATAGATGATCACTCGCGATATGGCTATGTGTACCTTATTCATGCAAACTCAGAAGCCCTAGAAAAATTTAAAGAATATAAAGCCCAAGTAAAGAATCAAACCAACATGAATATTAAAGTCCTTATAACCGATAGAGGGGAGGAATATTCATCCGACATTTTCAAAGAATTGTACATTGAAAATGGGATCATCCATCAGTACACTATGCCTTATACTCCTGAACAAAATGGTGTAGCTGACAGAAGGAATATGACCTTAATAGAAATGGTAAGGAGTATGATGAGGTATGCAAATCTCTCATTAGAGTTTTGGGAAGAAGCCATATTAACGATATATTATGTCCTTAACCGGACTCCCACAAAAGCTGTTCCTCTTACTCCTCACGAAATTTTCACAGGTCGTACTCCCTCCCTTGAACATCTGAAAGTTTGGGGTTGCTCAGCCCATGTCCTTATCTCACATCAAAAAGAACCAAATTGCAATCCAAAACTGTCAAATCCATTTTCATTGGTTACCCAGATCATGGTAAGGGATATCGATTCCACAACCTTGAAATATGTGCAGTTATTGAAAGCCATGATGCTCACTTCTTCGAGGAAGAGTTCCCTGAAGCAAGGGTGAGTAGAAAACAAACTGACTTTTATGAGGAGGCCCAAAACAAGAACGTAGTTCGAGACCCTGAACCTGAAACTTTTAAACCAACCCAACTTGATCTTAAACTCCCTATAGAAAGTGAACAATTATCTGAACCAAGACGAAGTAACCGAATCAGTAGACCACCTCTTTACCTAGAACATTTTGTCTACCTTGGAGAACATTTTGATAAGGTTGGGGAAGATCCAGATTTAGAACTTAGGACTCACCGTGAAGCCTTGACCTGTTCTGAAAGAGAATACTGGGTAAAAGCCATGAAAGATGAGTATGCTTCCATTAACCAAAACCATGTATGAGAATTAGTACCCCTACCTAAAAAACGTAAGGCCATTGGTTGTAAGTGGATTTTCAAGAAAAAGTTGAACTTTGAAGGGAAAATAGAAAAATATAAAGCTAGGTTGGTTGCAAAGGATTTCACCCAGAAAAAAGGGATAGATTATGATGAAACTTTTTCTCTTGTTACCAAATTTCCATCCATTTGAATCCTTATAGCTATAGCAGCCCATTTTGACTTTGAGGTTCATCAAATGGATGTCAAAACAGTCTTTTTAAATGGAGATTTAGAAGAAAAAATTTACATGACCCAACCTAAAGGATTTGAGGAGAACGGGAAAGAGAACCTAATATGCAAACTTAATAAATCCCTTTATGGCCTAAAACAAGCATCGCGACAGTGGTATATAAAATTCCAAGAGACCCTTGCTCTTACAGGGTTCTCCACAAATAATGAGGATTATTACATATATCAAAAGGTCAGTGAGAGTGATGTGGTCTTTATATCATTATATGTGGATGATATGCTAATTGTTAGTAGCTCAATTGCCCTAGTAGTAGAGACAGAAAATTCCTTGCACAACACTTCGATATGAAGGATATTAGAGAAGCTTCATATGTGTTGGGAATCAAGATAATAAGAAATAAGAGAGAGAAGACTATCCAACTTTCCCAAAAAACCTACTGTAAGAGGATTCTAGAAAAGTCTGATATGAGCATGTGCAAGCCCATATCTATCCCAATTAACAAAAAGACGAAGCTTAGTAATAAGATGTGTTCTACCGAAGACATGGATATAAGAGCCATGGAGAGAGTGCCACACAGGAACGCAGTTGGGTCCCTTATGTATGTCATGACGAGAACAAGCTCTGAGTTGTCCTTCGTCATGAGTCTGGTCAGTCGTTTCCAAAGTAATACAGGAGAGAAGCATTGAAAAGCTGTAAAAAGAATTCTCAGATATTTAAAGGGGACTATGAACTATGCCCTCACATATAATGGGGGAACTGAAACTGCAATAGAGAGATATTTAGATGCAAGCTATCTCGCGGATCCAGATGATGTAAAATCTACATCTGGGTATGTGTTTATGCTTGGAGGGGGTGTAGTTTTTTAGAAGTCAAAGAAACAAGATATTATGGCATTGTCCACTAAGGAATCCGAGTATGTGGCATGCTGTCTAGTAGCCAAGGAGGCCTTGTGGATTAAGAAGTTTCTTAATCAACTTAATTTTCATCTTGTACGTTGTGAGGCAGTGCGAATTTTCTGTGACAACGCTGCAACTATTTGTGTCTTTAAGGAGCTTCGACTTCACAAGAACTCCAAGCATATTAAGCTTTATTTTTATCACTTGAGAAATGATGTAAGATTAAAAGAGATCGAGATCAGCTACATATCTACAGATTTGATGATTGCAGACCCTCTGACTAAGGGGGTTGTACCTAATGTTTTTGTAAGACAAGTGAGAAAGATGGGGATGAAAGAAAGTGAGGAAGAGAGAATGTAAGGCCTTCAAAGGCCAAGTGAGAGATGTAAGGTTTATGTGGCCTTATGAGTGTGTATTGAAACACTTTTATTATAGTGAAACATAAACTCAGTGGGAGTGTGATCCCTCGATGATCATAATAAGCAAATGATGTTTGCTTATGCCAGATTGTGCTTATCGATCTATACCAATCGGTTGGAAAACCCAAGGTACTTGGTCAGAAATAAATAAACCGAAGAGGGTTTTGGGTTAGCCCTTGATGAGGTCGGAGT
>NW_006497083.1:642430-657678 GCF_000471905.2 Amborella trichopoda
ATCTTTATGGAATATGTGAGATGAATCATGCAATTTTATGGAATACATGATATTTATTTTATTTAAATATATTGATGGGAAAATGGTTTAAGGAGAGAGGGATAATAGTCCAAACATCTTCCATAATGTTGATGACACATCTATAGAATTGATGGCTCAAATCTCTCACTCCACAAGTCACATTGATCAACAGTCTAGATTCAATCTCATGAAAAAGTCAAACTATGAGAAAACCCTAATAAACCCTAAACCTAAATATCCACTATAAATAGGGGTGCTCTCCCCCAATCTCTACACACAAACAACCTCTCTCTCTCTCTTCTCTCTCTCACCTCTCTCTCTCATAAAAAGGCATGCCCCACTCTCTCCTTTATATTTCTCTCTGTAATTTTCTCTTTCCAAAATCCTAAGTAGTACTCTCTCTCTTCTGTAGACCTAAGTTAGGGGGACCTAAGTTAATTTTGGGGGTTAAGGTTTAGTACAGATTTTAAGGGGTGGTTACCTAGTTTGGCCGAAATCAGCTATCTCGGTTCGAGATTGAAGCTAGACCACAGATCCCGTGTCAATGATGTGGTGACTCGGCGTGTGGTATAAAAAGCCCGGTTGAGGTAATCTCCGTCATCTTTTCTTTTATTTGTTTGTTTTTTTATTTGTTTGTTCTTTTATTTTATATTCTCAAGCACATGATTAGGTTGTATAACTGGCATCAAGTAGTTGAGATTTATTTTATTGATGTGTTATTTATTTTTGGAATTTCTATTGTTTGTAATAAGACTATCTGTGAGTAATCTTGTTGCCAAAATTATAAGGGGTGATTATTATTATCTTTTTAAAAAAATTGTATTTCCCCGGCAAAAGATCACATAGGTCTTTCTTTCAAACCGCCCCAAAATAGTTAAGAAAAAGGTTACGATGATGATGAGATAGTTAGATAAGAAAAGGACATTCTACTATTCTTGTTTTTTACAAAATAATGAAAGTACATAATGCATCAGGTACATTTTTTTGGAAACTAAATTTTTTAAAGCTTGATCCAGCCGATATGACCAATTCTCCGATCTTGACAGCTAATCCACCAATCCAACCCAATTTGCTAGATGAACGAGTCGAGTCACGGATCTTTTTTTAAAACCTTACGTTAAACCAATGACTCTTGTCTAAATAGTATGAACAATCCCTCAAGTGTAAATTACAGAGAAAATAGAAGGTATCGAAGACCGATTAATGGGGCCATTTTGGTTATTTGTCCTTTTCTCCATTCTTTGGGAGTGGTACACGAGTATTTGGTATGCTATTCTTTCCAAGTTATTTTTCTCGTCACTACTTGAATGAATTGACTTTGATTTGCTTTCACCCTTCTACTCCTTCATATCAAGTTACCGACATGTTGACAATCGATAGGGAGAGTTACCCTCCACATTTTACAAGTTCATTAATAAAATGTGAGGGTTCATATGAGTAACTTAGAAAGGAAGCAGAGGGCAAAAGAAGATTGAAATAAAACCATTCAAGTGTTGATTATAATAACTTGGAAAAGTCAAAATAACTCTCTAGATATTCATATATTCCTCCCATAAAACGACGCCATGAACCTTATTTATGAGAGATGGAAACTCTCCCTCCATACATTGAGAAGCTTGAGTGAGTGTTGCAGCGAGATACTTGTACATAAAAGTTGAGTGATTTACGTATGGCCCCTAAAAAGGTTGGGAAAATAGATGCTCCGTTTATTATCGTATATTACAGAGAAGGTCGGTCAATGGTTTTTTTTTTTGGTTATTTCTTTAGTAGGCCAATGCTCCGAGTTTAGGGGCACTGCCCAGGCGGTCCGAGGTTGCAATCCTCGGACCGCCCCTGAAGCAAGGGCTCCTCATTACTTGAGGCATTCTGATGTTCTCATTCTCGGATAACCCCAAACCAAAGGCACCTCATTCATTGAGGTGCTCAAGGTTTCCATCCTCAGACCATCTGGGCACTGCTCAAAACAAATAAAGTTCAATAAGAGGATGGGAACCTTGGACCGCCCCGACACTTGGATTTCTTAGCCCAGAGAGCAGCCTGAGGTCCCTACCCTTAGACCGCTCCTTTGAGTTTCTGAAAGAATAAGCGGTCCGAAAATGTGAACCTCAGACCGCACTCTATACCAAAAAATCTAAGTGACAATGCAGTGCGATATGAGGATGGGGACCTCGGACTGTCCTTGCACATGAAGTTCTTAATCCAGAGAGCGGTTTGTGGATTACAACCTCAGTGTCCAAGAATTCCAACCTCGAATCGCCTGAGCACTGCCCCTAAAACTCAGGGCTGTGCTTTACTAAATAAATAACAAAAAATATCCTTGGATCGCCGGGCAAATTTAGAAAAAAAAACTACCATACCTTGTTGGTAATTTTCGAAGGCAGCAAACCGTATTTACTATTTATTTTAGGGAACTTACGGGAATCGCTCTAAAAACGTTATGAAACTACTTACTTTTATGGGTGCGTTTGTATAGAGCCTAGGCTCTAAACAATCAAATTAGAGCCTACCTTCAAATAGTATTGAAAAATGTGGTTTCAATATTTGAAATCTTTCTGATAGCCTTAAAATATATTTTTATATTTATTTATAAAGTTTAAAGCTTCAAAAATAGTGTAGATCAACAGATCTTTGAAAACTTGAAAATCTTGAAAATTGACGGTCCATAAATGTGTTACAAAACACACTATTTTTAAAACTTGAAATCTATTTTATTCTCATATCCATGCTTCTTGATGTCGAGATGATCAATTTGAAGATATTTGAACATCAAGACAACCTCTTCTAGTAAACTTTTTGAGATAGGTTCAAATTTAATTGTTTAGAGCCTCGGCACTATAAACTTTTCCCTACTTTTATTTTTCATGTAAACGCTTTGTACTCATTCCTCACGTCAATACACGTGAGATACCTAATACAACAGGTGGGACCATAGTAAGCAAATCATTATTTAATGGGCGATTTTTTAAAAAAAATCGACGTTTTTATGGAAAAAGTTTTAAACGGCCACTTTTTTAAAAGATCGGACAAAAGTCGTCTAGTTTTCTTAAAAACGTTTAAGATGTGCTTTTTCATAACACGATTTAAATCCGGCCAAAAAATCACATCTTTTTTTACCTATAATTTTGTTTTTGAAAGATAATTTTTTTTTTTTTACTTTTTGTGTATCGCAGCCATTGCTACTTTCATGCTTTTGAAAAGAAAAAATATTATTTTAAAAAAACCCTAAAATAGAAATTTTTATCCCCACTATGTTCTTCAAAGCTACACTTGCATATTGAAGGTACGAATTTTTTGAATTTTTTTTAAAAATTAAACAAATAGATGCAGAGTGTCATTGTGTAAACTTACATGAGCAAGCAATTGTACATATAGGGTTAGTCCCCAAACCTAATCCTTCAGCTCTGCTTCCTGTTTCCCCAAGAAAATAGAAAACCGTCTTCTTTTTCTCTCTCTAAAAATCAGTTAACCCCTCTTGACAAATTAATAGAGTTAGGGCTTTCTCTCAAACAACATCCCAAATCAGAGATAAAAGTCATCTTCAAACAATCCCAAATCAACATCCCATCTTCCTTTTCTTTTTTAAAAATCAGTTAGGGCCTCTTCCATAAAGGTTAAACTATCCCAAATCGACATCCCATCTTCCTTTTCTTTTCTAAAAATCAATTAGGGCCTCTTACATTAGAGTTTGTGAAGCCATGACCTCTTCCTTCTTCTTTCTTCCTTCTTCTCTCTTCCTTCTTCTTTCTCTATATACCTTGGCTATGAGCCCAGCCCTATTTTCGTCTCTTCTTTCTTCTCATTCTCTTTCTAAACTGTAACCTTCTTCTCTCTCTTCTTCTTCTTCATTCTCTCTCTAAACCGTAAACACAACTGTGAAACCCAAATTTCTACAGGCCTCTTTTCAATTAAAGAGATTCATAAAACTTTAACCATAGTTATGGTGTGACCATAGTCATCTTACTATAGTTAAATCCTTGTAATGAGAAAACAAAAATCATGTATTTTTTTTTTGTACTTGGCCAAGTAAATGTGATGTTTAAAAATTTAATGAATAAATTTATATAGTATATTTGTCACCATACTATAGTTAAAGTATTTAATGAATAAATTTATATAGTATATTTGTTTTTAGTATGTAATTGGTAGATTTATATGGTACAATTGTTTTGGTATATACTAGATAATTATGTATTTAATATTGGATGACTGCATCAAAGTCACGAAGCATCTAAATTAATTGACTTAATTATATTAGTCTAGTAAAGTTTTTATAGATGAATCAGTTATTGATGGTTTGACATAATTTTTATTTTTTAGAATTTTAAATTTCTAATATTATAAATTTATCCGATTTTTTTACTCCGATTTTTTGAGCTTAATCCAATATATTGACAATATCTTTATATGAAATATTTTTGCCGATCCGTGTTTTTTACCCGATTTTTTCATCTAACTTTTTAAAATAAAAATGATTTGGTTTCGATTTTATGGTGAGCCGATTTACCGATGGTTTCCGACTTGCTAACTATGGGTGGGACACCCGCTCAAACCCGTAACCAACTTAGCGAGAGCACTCAAAAATTAAAATAAAAAAAAAAAGAAAAAAAAAGGGAGCACATAAAAAAAAGTTAGTATTCAGAACTTACTTTCGTGTCTAAAGAGCAAATTTTTCCAAGCCAAAAGACATAACACTACGTCTCCCTTGCCCCACGACTCACCCAAAAAAATAGATCGTCCATGAGTATCCTCTTCTCCTGCTCACTCGAATTAAATCCAGCCTCGACCGTGCCATTTCCTGGCTGAGTCCACTATCCCTGGCAAAGTCTTCAGAGTTTTCCTGCGAGGGACGAAGTAAAGCCACATTAAAGCACAAAGAATAGCCCATGTTCTCCCCCAAAACACCACAGCAGTTAAAACAATAAAGAACAAGAAAAACGAACTCGTTTTAAAACTTAATTTTTTGGCCATGCATAAATTTTCACTTCTCCGGCGAGTCACTGGATTCAAATAAATGGAATCTTGGGAAGAAGAAACTTGTTGACAAGATGAGCAACGTGAAGGAGAGCTCTTATTGATTCTGAACCAGGAAGATTTGCCAAGTGAGAGTCTGGCGCCGGAATCCATTTTATTGCAAGATTCTCCATTTGATATACGATTGCTTAGGGATGAAAAAAATTGACAATCTCCTGTTATTTCGTCCAAATTCTTGCTGGAAAACCTGCGTAGCACGATTTTGTTTTTGGATGAAACAGGAGGTCTATATGGCTCTTGCTTGATATTTGCCTGCAAAAATAAGGACCAAA
Organism: Amborella trichopoda; assembly: GCF_000471905.2. The sequence continues at coordinate 647,755 of NW_006497083.1, forward strand.
AAACTTCGTCATAACACTAAGCAACAGAGAATGGAAAATTAATCAAGGTGAAATGTCCGTAATATGAGTTTCTTTAGCATACAACTACGGCTTCTTTAGGCAGGGCACTCAAAAATCGAGCAAGAAACTTTTGAGTTTTCAGCCGATGACGATGGCTACAAGTTTTTTTCGTTCCAGTAAGATTCTTCCTGCAAGGGGAAATCATGACTGGAATCAAATCTTCAGGTGAGATGGTGACAGAGGTTAGTGATGTATTTGAATCATGCTCATCAGATTTTAAAGGATCAGTCTGTTTTCGTGGTTGCGATTTCTTTTCATGAATGGTGTAAGGTTGACATAAACAAATGAGAAATTTGCTCTTTATCCTTTTGTTTGCCATTGAAGCCCGGTTTTTGCAGAGAGAGAATTTTAGGTGGAGGTTTTGTAGTTCTCAGAGAAAGATGGGGAGGATTGAAAGAAGAGGAGAGAGAGAATAGTTTAAAGACTGATAAATTAGGGTTTTTGAGGATTAAGGCATCGGCGCTAACATTATTATAGTATTGGATTCTCCGCATGGGGCCTGCCATCCTTTTATTTCGTGGATTGCTATGCATGTTCTCTTTGTTGATTCTTCTCTAAATTTGGAAGTTGTTGATATCTTTTGACTTATATTCAATTAGGTCAAAGTCATGTCTAGCGCTTCCAAATAAAATGATTGAAGTTATTGTGACGAAGTTTTGAGTGATTATCAAGGAACACCATGTCGATTACATTGAAGGGTTTTGGATAAGTGAAAATATATTGCATAAATATATTATTGGCGAAATACATTCGTAATACATTACTTGCAAATAGATTATTACTATTTTAGTAGTATTTAGATGCAATATGGGAAATACATTGTTATTGTTTGGCTATGTTTAAAAGAAATACATGGCTACTGTTTAACACTAAATCACACACACACAAAAAACGGCTCGAAAGATGCTTCATGGTATGCCTAAAGAATCTGAAAGATATCTCACAATTGCAACAAAGGAAGAAAAAGAAACCTAGAGAGAAGAAGGTTGCACAAAATAGCTTCTCAATAACCAATCCATAAAGAGAAGCATATAAATCTAATTAAAGTACAGAGAGATAAATCAATTTACGCAACATGTATCATACATGTATCATACTCTGTTTAATTTCAACAACATCATGGATCATACTTTGATAATTTCAGCAGCATGTGGCTCACCTTGATTATAAAAAGAATGCACCAAAATTCATATCAGAGATTATTAAAATAATTAACTGTTATTCATATTAAATATAACCTAAACTCCAAAGAAATTTTCTAAATTGTAGAGAGAGAAAACCCATATCATGATTCAGAAAAAGAGCTCGAAAAACTCAGGAGAGAGATTCCCAAATGATGAATCATACAAAAATCTCAGAAGAATTCCACATAGAGATATCCACACACAAAAAAACAATTATCATATACGACGATTGACCTTATGAAATAAATATTGGTAACTACTGTGTGATAACCCCATCATCAAGATTTCTGAAACATTTAATAATTATTGATTTTATGTAAACTAAAATAACAAGAACGAGCCAAATCAACCTATAACTTTATTGATTTTATGAAAACTATAGTAACAAAGAACGAGTACCACCCACCGCTAGAAATCCATTACAATGAAACATATTATAAGGAAATCTAGCATTTTCAATGTTTGAGTATACCTAAAGCATAAGGAGATGAAAATAGATTAGGTATCATTTCCGCATATATTGTGAAAACTATTACGCTGGGGAAAGCTAAGAAATCAATTACAGGGTGCGACGGGTAATTGTTTACGTGCCATTTCTCCAAATCCTTTCGCTGCTAACTCAACCTCTCTTCTTTGACATTTCTCAAAATCCCTTCGTTGCTAACTCAGCCTCTCTTCTCTGTCCCTATTCGAGCCTCGCTTCTCTGTGCTCTCTCTCTACAAGCAAGCCGTGCGGGTAAACTCTACAAGCAAATTTGCTACCTCTCTCTCGGAGCAACAAACTTGGAGCAACCTCAACTGCCGCCTTTCTACTGATAAATTAGCGTTTGATTAGGATTTATAGAAAATTACGTATAGATACTAACTTAATTATCAAATGTGCACTCATTTGCCCAAAATTACAAGTACCACCCACCTCTCTCATGCTCAATTTTTTTTATTAAGTTACCCCATACTCGACAATATAAATACCGAACATAGACATATGTTTAAACTTGGGTGAATTTGTTGCCGCGTGTTTGAAATACCAGACAGTATTTGGCTTTTCAAAACATGTCAGCCCCTCTTTCTCTTTCTTCTCTCTTCTCGATAGATGTCTTTCTTCTCTATCAAATTGAGTGTGGAGTGAGGGAAAGCGTACGTAAGGGTGTGGAAGGGACAGAGGTGGGGATTTTGAAGGATCCATTGACTTAGACAGTGATGGTTGGGATAGTGGCCACAATGATGGTAGGCTGGTGGAGGAGCCAAGTGATGGTCTCGCTGTCGGATTTGTGGTCCAGCTACAAGGCTAGTTGGAAGATTATGACAAGTGGCAGGCATCCAGATGTGCCAGCCCTAGCCCTCGACTTTGGTGTGCCTGTCTAAGCAATTGTTAGATTTTCTAGTGCAGCTGAGGCCACCATTGTAAGGGTCTCTAGTTCGGGTTCCTCTGTCATGTACGTTATGGTGGTGGTTGTGGTCTCTCCCTAGGTGTTGGTGTCATGCGGAAGGGTTGGATATAGCCATGGTTGGGTTTCTCTTCGTATCTTCCTCTTCTTCAAGCTCCTGCTTCGATTCCATGGAGATTATACGAACACACAGTTGAGGTTGATAGCTAACCCAAACAAATAACCAACGAGTTTCACTCTACAGAACAAGTCAAAAAAACCTAATACAGAGCAAAATAAGAGATGGGTTCCTTTCTCTCTCTAGAGACAAGTGGACTCGAAAAAGTATAACGCAGAACAGAGCAAAACCATTTAAAAAAGGTGGCTCAAAGACAAAAGAAGCTTATTTCTCTCTAGAGACTAGAGGACTAAGAAAACCCCAGAAATAACAGAAACTAAATTATGGTTTCTCTCTCAAGCTCTAAAAAAACTCCAGTCTATAACAAGACAAGCAGAAGAAACAACAGAGAAGAACTGATAGTTTGCCGAAAACAACATTGTCAGCATCGTACAAGACAACCTGCCATTTTCAAGTATATATGGAATGTAATCATTTTCCTTGAATTGAACTGGTTGATGATTTGTTTGATGTAATGGGAAACGATAAACACTTGGAATAATACTACTGAGATCAAATGAAAAAATTCTCCATGCAGCTTCTGGTGCTGACACCCATCTTGCTTGCTGGAATTCTTGGACCTCGTCAATGATGGTTTCTTCAACCTCCAGCACAACTTTTATTTGTACTTTGTTGTGTCCTTTGTAAATGTACTTGTATAAGTATGTTACCGCTTCTATACTGGAGCAGACTTCAATATTTATATGACAGTTGTAACAAATAGTAATTTTGATTGTATAGGACTACCCAAGTGTTATTGATGACATTGTGGTTCATCATGTGTGGCTCACAATTTGATGTTCTTTTATAAATTGGGTAGTTGTCATCTGTTATAACTGTAGTCTCTGAGAAACTTCGTGGATAGTTGAACCTGCATTCCCCATTGATATGCCATTGTGTTTTCTTCCTCCCAGGCCCACATGGGCCATGCGCCATATGCTTTATTACACGTTCATATAATATGGGGCATTTCTTTCTATCGAGTAGCTCGGCAGAAACGATTGCGTCAACTTGCTGAACTGTTCATATCTTATCATTAGTTGCCATAATTAGCAGCATATGTGCATGTGGTAAACCTCTCTTTTGAAACTCAATGGTACATACATGGGCAATTACTTTCCCAAACAAATTATCTTTTATGACATACTTCTTGAGGACCTCTAGTTTTTCTCTGAATACCATTGTAGTAACGTCTAGTCGATTGTGGGCTACGTCACCAAGGCTCAAATTGTCTTTGATTGTGGGCCAATTAGGATTACAAATCATTGTAATAAAGAGATTAGGTTTTCCATATTTTCGGACTAACTCCATTGCATCTAAATAACGTGCTTGCATATCTCTTGGACCCCCAATGAACGAAGCTGGTAATATAATCATTTTGCCAACTTTATGTGCTCTGACTTCTCCATCTACAATGGCATCGTGTAGGCCTTGATAGCACTCGTTTCTTAACTTTGTTAGTTGTCTTTAAAAAATTGAAGGCGAGATGTCTCTATCTTTACATACATATCAACCAAATATTGTTGTAAGAGCCGTCCACTTCGCAAAATGATATTTCTTTAACCAAGTCTTATATGCAATTTATATGCATAATATTCACAACAAGTAACATATCCTTTTCTCATGTTGGACTCATTTGCTCTTTTGAGTATCTTAGGATCTCATCATGTTTCACCACGGAGAAAAGTAATGGATATTGTAATGGATCATAACAACCTGTAATTTTCTATACTTTAATCGTTTCTCCAGATTGCCCTTGGACAACAATATTCCTACCTTGAATTTGTGCATTATTATCTGTTTCTATCCAAACTGCAGCAACTTGTGATGCAATAGGTTCATTGTAAACTCTTTGATCCAGTCTTGGGTCACAATTGATGACTAATCGACATGGTCTTAAAACATGGTAATGAATTATGCTTCGAAGAACTGAGACATAGGGATTATATTTCTGTAAAATCTGTGCAAGGAGCTCAATTAAAGTGGGGTTTAGCATGTCTTAATGTTTGAGACGATTACCAACTTCATTATCTGTATTATAGAAATATAACTGCAAGAACCTTGGAGAGTGTTCATTAGGGATTAGAGATGGAACATGATCGTTGATATGTCATTTCACATTAAAATTATATGTGTCGCTTCTGTTTTGAGAACTTGCTTTATCATCACCAGTAATAAATATAGTAAATTGGAATGCACCATTATATTATCTAATATTCTTTTTGAGTTGGCTTGTAAGATAAGATGATTGTATAAATAATTCATACAATTCATTCGGAGTATCTAGGTGAGTTAACTCCACTCCACCTCCTCCACAACAGAAAGTGGAAGCTTCATATTGAAATTTGAGTGCATGACAATGTCGACAAATAATTGGAGGCATGAGATGACACCCGTTGTCATTGTCAATAATACATAAGGTATCCTCGGAAGCTGATGGACATATTCCATCATCTATTTCCATATGCAAAGGATTTCTTCTCTTTGAGTGGTAAGGGATATTCTCATTGGAGAATTGGTTTGATGATGAAGAAATAGTATTTATGATTGGAAATGAAGTTTAGAGTTTTTCTTTCTCCAAAAAATATGTGAGCAAAATATGTATAGAATGACAATGATTTTGAGTTCATACCATTGCCATTGTCAATAATAGAGGTTTCCTCAGAAACTAATGGATATATTCCATTAGCTATATCCATATGCAAAGGATCTCTTCTATCTAAGTGGTCATAGATATTGTCAATGGAGAATTGGTTTGATAATGAAGGAATAGTATTTGTCAATGGTGTAGAAACCTCTTGTGAAATATTAGTTTTCGAATTTTGAGATTGTTCGTATTGAACATGTTGATATGCCATTTCCATCACTCTCAGACGAGCACGGGAATGTGAATCTCTATGTTGATTGTTGTTCAAAGAACTCTTACGAATTGAGTGGTTTCCGGGGTTACGACCCACTTCTTGTTATTACATAGTTACTACACTTTTTGAATATGTATTGCATACTAATTCAGTAAATCATACAACAGATAAGATAGGAGCAGATAAATATTGCACTACATAAAAATGAATATATGCTATTTGATTTCCTGGAAGTACAACATGCATAATAATAATAAAAAGAGAAAACACAGAAAGAAAAGCATATACACGTTGGGCCAAACTATTGACTTTTGGTCGTTTTACGGTTGCATGCATGAACTATAATAAATTAAGTAATTGGTTAGTAGTTTTATCAACCATTTTATTGAATATATTATGGCAAACAATGAGAGAATATACAAATTCCTACTTATTATTATTAGTATTACTACTCGCTTATACCTTTAGAGAGCAAAGAAGTGATCGTTTGAGAGCGAGGGCTTTAGAGAGAATAGCTTATTAGTGGTTGTTGGGCTTCTTGGTTTTCTATAGTTGGGAAGATGTTCAAAAACAAAATGAGATCATCAGGAAACAATCATAAATATGAATAACAAATCGATGGACTATGGAAGGCACATAGATTTTCAAGCCAACAAAATTTAGAAGTACACTTTAGTTGTACAGTAATTTTCACATAAAATTCAAAATATACTAAAAGCCTTTGAACTAATGCTTATCCTAAGATCATGTTTTCTCAAATATCCTAACTTCATGTTATGTGCGGTCCACAATACGGCATAGCTCCTTAAGGTATTCACTCATTCAATGCACGTGTCTGTAGCAGCACATATGATTTTAACTCATACACAAACGATTCGTGGATTTTGTATCGATTACCTTAAAAGGTATTAAAGGTATTGGCTCTCAAAGTTACAGTGAAGATCCAAGAAGGCTTACTGAAAATGGCAATGCCCCTTTCTTAGAGGTCCTGTTGAATTACTATTTAAGGGTAGATTGCCTTGCATTGATTTTGGGACAAATTCATGGGTTTGAATCCTTGACCTCCCTTACGAAACTGAATATCTTGCCATTCGGACCAAGCCCAAATCATCGAAAGTACTATCTGAATCTTTTTCGTTTTTGAGGAATTTGACTGGAATAGTGCTGACTACTATGGTGTTTTTACTTTTTATAGGTAAGTAGACAACATGCTTTTACTGCAATACCGCAGCTGCCTGAATTTATCATGTCATCTAGCCTGGTTAAAGAAGTACGCCTTCCTTGGGGCTACTGGGTTTGTGTTTTGGTGATTCTGAAGCTAGTAAAAGGCACTATCTTGAAGAAAAATTCCCATTAATGGTAAGTTGCTTCATGGAGATCTCACTATTGTTATCATATGAGAGGCTGCTGATTTTGTGTGGTGTCTTTAGATTTCAGTTCGTTTTATTAGTTGTGGTTTAGGTTCTAGGTTATCAGTTGGCTATAACTTTCTGCTAGCTAATTGATATTGGGTCAATCCCAATTTTGATTTGGTATGTGGAGATCAAAATATGTTTCTAAGCAAATCTTTTAAATCCCATACCACAATCAAACTTTTATGCTACAAAAATTCATGCTATGTAATACCATTGTTTGAGATTTGATCCTATGAGCATTTTCTCCTCTCCTTAAGAAGAAGGTCACTATTTTTTTTTTTTTACTCCTATTTGCAGGTAAATTATGAATCAAAATTTGTAGTGATAAAAGTGTTGAAAATAAAAATCATGACCAAGTCAAAGTTACTTAGTCAACAAGTTAGTTTGGTGATAAAGCCTCCTACTATTTATTTCTATCTCAAAAAATCATACCATATTTGTTTATTGTAATTGTGTGATAGTCCTCTATATATAGAGGTACTTATTGATGTAAACATTTATTCAAAATCAATGAAGATGTAGCCAGTTGAAGCTTTAGATCTGTGGACATAAGGCTTCGGTCTGAACCACGTAAATGTTGTGTTATCTCTTCTTCTCTCCTTATTCATTGTTTGTGCATGTCTACTCTCACGATTCTTTACAAAAATAAAAACATATAAAACTTAAATAATGGAAAGTGAAAGATTATTCAGACTAATTGCTAAGTATTGTAAAAGTATATACAATAGTATGCATTGAATTCTTCCAAATTTGCAATTCCATGACAAAAAAAATTATATGAGTATCTCAATTTATCCATGAACAAAATCCTAATATTCTTTTATCCAAAATTTAACTACCAAAAACAAACTAAAAACATTAATTAAAAAATATTGATTAAAAAACTAAAAAGCCATAACTTCCTTAATTTAAATAACAAACTAAAAACTATAAATCAATAAATTTATCAAACTCACGCATAAACAGAGAGAGAGAGAGAGACAAGCACGCATTGTTGCATGAAAAATAAAAAATAGCGTATCTATTTTAAGAGGTTGAGAGGGGCACGTGAATCTAAACATACTTGAGAGACTTCTATGTATAAGACTTCTAAACCTAATTAGGATAGAAGTCTTAACATAGTATGAGATATGGAATCTCTCTTTTAGCATGAGAGATATATTTTAGGTTAGGATATAGTACGTATAGATTTTCCCTAAAATATGCATGCACTTATCTCTCTAATATGCTTTTTTCTCTCTCTTATACGTAATATGTACTTTCTCTCTCTTATATGTACTCTCTCTCTCTTCCCTTTCTTCCTCTTCTCCTTCCTCTGTCTGGCATGTACTCCCTATTTTGGATAAATATTAATAAATATCTAGAGGTCCCAAATTTTAGGAATTGTTAATTCCTAAAGAGTTTATGACTATCCATGTCTAGGATGTCACATAGATATACACTCTATAAGGATTGTTAAAGAAAAATTTTCTATTTTGGATCAATATTGAAAAATATCTAGAGGCCCCATATTTTTGGAATTTAAATTTTGAAACATAAACCTTGAGAGATGTTACATAACTTCTTATGGAGTTCACCTTCTATCTAAAATTCTGCATTGGCTTTGTTTGCTGTGCCTTTATGTTTCATCTGCAACTTCAAAAGCCTTCAGGAGGAATAAGTAAGTACCTGCATGCTTTCTCTTCTTTTTGTGGGTCGGACACATGATATTTTAGAGCTTTTTTTCTCTTTTTTTTTAAAGTTTAGATCACATGTACATACAGACATTATGCAATTTGAAAAGAGATCTATTATCACAAGGAGTCTTTGGAGAGTAAGAGGTCATGGCGAGAAAACCAGCCTGCTACCTATCTCTTCAGCATAGAAGAAGAGAAAGCATGAAGGTACTTAAGGGGAAGAAGAGTAAAGAAGAATATTCACGATGCCACGTGTTGTCATACGAGGTATGATTTCTATCATTGTTTAAGAAATTAGAGTTTTGCAGTCGCATTTGATTCTTTTATACGAATTTTAATCCTTTTTATACATTATTTTAAAAGGGATTTTTGAACATTTGATATAGGCGATTTAGTTTTATGTATTATATTGTTGGGCTTGAATAATTTGTAACATTAACCTTTTATTTGGAAAAAGGGGCTCACTATTTTGTTTTTTAGATGGCAAGAAAAATTGGGTAAATGAGGCTAATAATTGATAGAGAAGTCAGTTAATATTTTTTGCGTGTAAACTTTTTAGCAATTTTAGATCCCCATATACTAGGCTATTAGTTTTAGAATAAAAATTTCTAAGATTTTGCCTTGAATTGTTGTAATGAAATTAAGGGTTTTAGTTTGATTTGTTATGATATTTCTATTATTTGCTAATGTGATTTGTTGAGAAAACATCAGGTAAATAATTACATAGAATTATCAATTACTTATTAGTATTTGAATTAAATATTACTTATTCTATTTTGATTGCATAGTGATAAATATATAAATTTAGTGATAAATAATAAAAATTTTATATTTTTATATTTTATATCAATTAATAGTATTTGTCAAAAAATAGTTAATATAAATATAATTAATCAATCTTATTCAATTAAAAATAACTTATTAATCAAATGATGCATTTTCGAAAATGTTATTTCAAAATGAAAATTTATTCAATTATAACTGAATCAGATCACGAGCAACGCATGTGCATAACACTATTTTTTTCAGATGATAAATATTTAATACCATGAGTTATATAAGCCTAATTTTATATATATATATATATATATATATATATATATATATATATTATTATGTGACGTACGGTAGTAGTAGTGTATATTAGTTGTGTGACGACCGACCACCGACCGTAATAGTTGTT
>NW_006497083.1:657698-729661 GCF_000471905.2 Amborella trichopoda
ATTTAATACCATGAGTTATATAAGCTAATTTATATATATATATATATATATATATATATATATATATAGTATTAACTTATTGTGGCAACGGGTCAGGTATGGATATAGTTTGGCTGGATCCGGACCCAGACCCGAATGTATTTGGGTCCAGGTTTTGGACCCGGAACCAACCCGTCGGGTCCTGGGTCTATTCCGACAGTCTCGAGTTTGTTCGGGTCCATTGCCACCCTCACTACGAGCTTCTTTGTCTTTTTTTTACCACCACATACCCAAAGTATTGGCAACAAGGTCACAAGCACCCACTATTAGATTTCAAGCCGCTTTATTTGTCGTTTGATAGCTAAAGATGATTATGAGTTCTTATTATATATGACCTTAATACATCCAAATGAACAGGGCTTGAAGTATTTTATCTCTAACAGTTTACGGGTCTGGATCTGACCCAGTCCAGAATAGTATTTGGTTCCAGGTTTTGGATCCGGACCCAGCTTGCCAGGTGCAAAGGTTGGACTCATACTCGGACCCATGTCAAGCATACCCGGTGGGTCTTGGGTCCATTGCCACCCCTACTTATTGTTATTAAAAATGTCTTTTTTATCATTTCAATATTATGTACATTGTCCTTCACGAGTTTTATTTTTCCAAAATGCCTTTATTTAGGAATGTCCAACTTTTTTGAACTACATGAACAAATTAATATAAATTAAGATATGTTAAACTTCGGACTTTCAATGTTTGAAATGGGTTTTTGAACAACACAAAAAATAAAAAAAATAAAATTGAACATATTGGTCCGATGTTTCTTTACATTTTTAAAAACATGAAGCATATTTGGATCTTCAAGGTTTCAAAGTATTTTTTATTGGGAAAGGTTTCTATGCTTCCCCTACAGCATAGAAGTTCTATCCTCCCCCTACCATCTAGCCGTCCAATTTTGATCAAGAGAACCACTCACTGTTTGATCTTAGATCCGACGTCTCAAAATATTTTTTTTTTAGTTTTTTTTATATGAATTGTATGAATATGAAATTTGGCATGTGCCATATTCTCATTGAGGCAAACCTATTAAAAATTTTAAAAATAATTTTTCGATAATTATAATGACCAAAATACCCCTTGAAAATTTTAGGGGTATTTTGGTCATTTTATTTATTACAAAAATTTAATATCTTTCGCTAGTGCGAATTTGATAGAAGAATGGAGGTCCAAATTTTGGTGTCAAAATAATTTATAGAAAAAAAATTAAAAATAAAATAGTATAGAGATGTGATATTGTGATTGAGGCAATCTTAGCCCTCCATTCAAAATAGACAGTTGGATAAAGAAGAGGATAGTACTTTTATGCTGTAGGGAAAACATAGAAAACTTGCCCTTTTTTTTTTAATATACACTTATACAAAACTAAAACTTGTACGTCCAAATTAATTTTAGGCATTATAAAAGGTAAACAGTTAGCCTTAAACGTAAGAAGTAGGGACAATTTGGTTATTTAAGAATAAATCAAACTTTGAATTGGAACATAAAATGAAAATATTTATATGATTTATATGTGCATAAATTTCCTTTAATAGGAAAACATAAAACGTTCCACGTATCAAGCATCACCGTGCTTCCCTTCCCTGCCCAAACCTAAGAACCTTCTTACTAGAATTTGATGGCATTGCATGTTGCCCCGCTATTCATTGAGCTCAAACTGAGGGCCGTCTTCCCCACATTGTTCAATCCTTTCACCTTCACCGCCCTAGGAGAGTCGTCATTCTATCGCCTTTAAATAGTGGTCCCTTAGGATCAATTTGTACATTTGGTGCTTAGAATCATTTTATTTTTATTTTATGCAATTAGGAATCATCTATTATTCAACTTTTATAGCAAAAGAGAAAAAAAAGATATTGAGTTCTCCAACTTATAAATCTATGTTTTGCCAAATAATTATGAGATTAGATATATAAAAAAGAATGTGCTTTCGATATCTTAGGGCTGTTAATCAGGGAAAATTGAGAGATTGAGGAAGATATCGCATATAGAATTAGAGCTCGGCGGACGAGGTATAGATGTACAACTTGAATTTTATATGATGGCCGTGTACCAATAAAGTTGAAAGGGAAGTTTTATAGGACAATTGTGAGACCTGTTGTACTTTATGGAACGGAATGTCAGGCAGTCAAGAAACAACATAGTCATAAGATGAGGATGTTGAGATGGATAAGTAGCAAGATAATAACATATAGAATTCGAAATGGATACATTTGGAAGAACTTTGGTAGGACTCTAATGGGTGACAAGATGAGAGAAGTACACTTAGGTAGGTTGGCTATATGCATTGTAAACCCAGTACAACACGTGTTAGGAGATACAAGTTGGCTCAAGTGGAAGGCTAAAAAAAGACAAAGGGTAGGCTTAAAAAGATATGAGTGAAAGTCGTGAGAAAAAAATATGACGATTTACAGTCCAACTAAGGATATGACTCTCAATAGAGCAGATTAGCGAATCAAGATATGTGTAACCGATCCCAAATAACAAAGAAAAAAGGCTTTGATAATGATGATTAATTTGGACATTGACTTGATTGCAGGACCAAATGTAAATTTCCGACCCGCGGGACCACAAGATCTGTTTAAGGTAAAATGTGAATGTTTGGAGAGAGAGAACCTGCACAAAAAGCTTCTAACCATTTGTCCTAGCAACGCCGTTACATAGACTAGGGAAAGGGGAAGAGAATATTGGTGTACGTATGCCATTTTGCATGCCTATGTCTTTGGAACTCGACCTCATTTAAACTGAAGCTTTGGTATGCGCAGAAATTTATAGAGAGAGAAAAAGAGAGAGAGAGGTTTATGAAATCCCAGAGAGAAAGAGTTCATGAAATCCCAAGCTCATCCCCCCATGAAGATTGACAGCGAACTGAACCGACAAACAAGTATTTATAAGCGCATCACCATACTGCCCGCAGGGGGAGAGGTTTCTTTATCTGGATTAGAGAGAGAGAGAGAGAAGGGTTTTTTCAACTGTATCAAGGCCACCTATAAGAAAGCTGCAAATTTGATTAAGGACACCTGTAAGAAAGCTGCAAATTTGATTAAGGATACCCATAAGAAAGCTGCAAATTTGATTAAGGATACCTGTAAGAAAGCTGCAAAGTGGGTGCTGCAAAGAACCATAAGCTTTGGTCCAAGCTAAAAGTTGGGAAGCTTTGCTCCAATTGGGTCTAGGTCCTGTTCTTGTGAGTACAGTGCTTGGTCTTCTAAGTGTTCCGAGGCCTCTCGTAGTTGCCATTGTATAGGCCCTTGAGGTTATCTTCATGTAACTACTACTACTGGTAGAAAATTAAGGTCTTTTTTTTGGTTGTTTTCAGAGAAGGGGTGTCTGAAAGGTTGGCATTGAGAAGAGGAGGGAGAAACCTGCAATCCCTTTTTGGTTTTTGCTTTCCATAGGGATCTTGTGTGTTTCTTACTGCTGATTTCTGCATAAGACTGTTTTGAGCATAGTGAATGTAATGAATTGCATGACAAGGTTCTCTTCGAGTACAAGATTAATCCATAAGGAGCGTTTAAAAGAGGGAAAAGTTTATATAACCATGGCACCTTAAATTGAAGAATTAAACTGCACTTCAAAAATTCAGGAAAGACTATTTTGACGTTGAAAAATTTATCTAATTGATCATCTCGACATCGAGATATATAAATTGGGAGAAAATAAATAAAATAAGATTTTTCTAGTTCTAAAAAATAGCACGTAGAGTGTCTATTTTTTAGATTTTCATGTATATATAAATCTGCTTGATTTGAATCATTTTTTTAGTTTAAAAATATATTAGAGATGAAAATAGATTCTTAGACCATCTTAAAAAAAATTTACCCCAAAATTATGTCTCTTCTTTTGATTGTTTAAGGTTGAAACTTTATACAAACCTCACCCTTTAAAGTAAGGATATCATATATAATATCAACCCTTACTCTTAGTTGTTCATATAATTGTATATATAGTTTGTATAATTATAGGGGAATGTATACAATGAGACCATTTACCTTTGATACAAAGCGGTCACAATTTCTTTCAATCATCGGATGTAAAGTTTGATAGCTTGGATGTATCGAGAGAATTTCTTTTAAAGTTTAAGCTTGGTCAATAGAATAATTGCAGCTACCCATTAATGTCTCACCTTGTACCAAAAGGCCAACGGTCTTATTCTATACTTTCCCTAATTAAATATACGCGGGTATTTGTGGAGTGTCTTGTATAACAAGAGGTCAACTAGACAGATCTCTCGCTTGTTTTAAAGACCAATGGCAACCAAAACAACTTTTCTCTCTAAAGACAAGTGAGATTCTTTCCTTGTATGATTGAGAGCTAAAGCAACACCTGTGTCCTTATTAAGAGTAAAGAGAGAGACTTTAATAGTTGAGGAAATGAGAGCCAAAGAGGAGTGTTTCCAGGGAAGGCTGTGAGAGAGAAATTCAGATTGAGAGAGATAGAGAGGAGGTTTCGTGGGAGGAGAGAGAGAGGGGTTTATTGGCTGAAGAAGCGAGAGAATGTTTGTTATCACAGTTATTAAGATTAAATTGGATTGCCTGATTCGACTAATTGGATTGTTAATAGGTGTCTTAGCTGGTACAGTTTGAAGTAAAAATTAGATTCAGTTTGATACTGATCAAAAACAAATTTTGTCTGGTTTTAGTCAGTTGGATTGGTTGGTTTTGACTGGCCGAACTGGTTTTTTTTTTCTTTTCTTTCTTTTTTTTTTAATATCTTTCATGTTGCACTGTTACTCCTATTTTTTCCTTAATTTCTAAAATCCTAATTCAACGTTCATGTTTGTTTTGCAAGAAAATATTTTCATACAAACCAAAGGTGTCTTTAAAATTTTTAAAAGCCTAATTGAACCACTTTTAGTAGACCAACAGATGCCTCATCAATTCAATAGCCGGTCCAATCCTAATAACACAATTCCGTTGGACGAAGAGAGAGCTAGCGAAAACAAAGAGCACTATTATAAGGGAAATGTTTCTATACTTCTCCTACAGTGTAGAAGATCTATGTTTCCCCTACCATCCAGCCATCTAATTTTGATCAAGAGAGCCACTCACCGTTTGATCTTAGATTCGATGTCTCAAAGTATTTTATTTTTAGTTTTTTCAATGCAAATTGTATGAATATGAAATTTGGTACGTGCCATCTTCTCATTGGAGCGCACCTATAAAAAATATTAAAAATAATTTTTTGATAACATATAATGATCAAAATATCCCTTGAATCTTTCAAGGGTATTTTGGTTATTTTATTTTATTGAAAATATTTTTTTTAGATTTTTTGCTAGTGCGAGTTTAATAGAGGATTGGACATCCAAAATTTGGTGTCAAAATAATTTATAGAAAAAAATTTAAAATAAAATAATATAGAAACATGATATTGTGATTGGAACAATCGTAGCCCTCCATTCATAATGAACGGTTGAATAAAGGGAAATATATAAGTTTTATGTTATAAGAGAAACATAAAAAACTCACCGGTATTATAATCTGTAAAAGAAAAAGGCAAGCAAGGG
The DNA here is from genome assembly GCF_000471905.2 of Amborella trichopoda. The sequence goes on from NW_006497083.1 coordinate 663,241, forward strand.
GTTTAAACGTGTCAGTTTTATAACTAGAAGGGGTCCACCACCTTTCCTGAAATGTTTGGAGAGGTTAGTTACTTTGAAACACGTGAGAAATTGTTAGTTTTTCTATTAAAATATGTTTCAAAACAATCTTTTTATTTAGGCTGGTCTATTTTTATAGGTAGACCTTTGGTGGACCTTTTTTTTTTTTTTTTTTTTTTTTTTTTGAATTGCATGAGCGATTTCCACTTTTTTATCATGGTCACCTATTCACCATACGCCCTCTTTTCTTTTAATTTTGACACCTTTAATGTGTAATAATAAACTCTCTCTCGATCTTACTCTCTCCCTCAAGGAACACGGGTGCGGTTTATATAAAGCCGAGGTTTTAAACCAGCAAAATAAAGTACACCTTTAAATAGTATCAAGAAATGTGAATTCAATACTGAAAATCTATGTAATAATATTTAAATATATTTTTTTTTAATTATAAAATTTAAAGCTTTAAAAATAGTATAGATCGAGTAAATCTATGAAAACTGAAAAATCTTTAACATTGACCGTCAAAAAATACATTACAAGATGCACTATTTTCATAACTTGAAATTCATTTTTTGATCATGCCCATGCATCTTGATGTCGAGATGATCAATCTGAGGATATTTGAGCATCAAAACAACCTCTTCTAGTGAAATTTTTGAGGTGGGCTATAATTTGATTGTTTAGAGCCTGGGCACTGCATAAATTATTTCCCTAAGTAATAGTAAGAGTTGAAACGTCCATAGCTTCCTGTTAATTACAGTAAGCATTACAATGATAATTTAGCAAGAAAGAAGGATAATAAAATAAGAGATATAAATTGGAAAATTAAAAAAAAATCCCAAAAACATATGATTTTCCCACCAAAGAATTAAACTAGAAGAACCCGAAATTATGAAGTCAAATCCCCAGGCTCACTTGAGTGACATGGAATGCATATGGTGAGGACGTAAGGTAAATAGATGGGAGAGAGTATAGTGGGGGACAAGGCAGAGCTTTTGAGGAGAGGGAGAGAGAATCGATGGAGTGAGTAAACCCTAAGTTTTTCTGGAGTAAACCTACAAATTGGTTTCCATTGGCGGAAAAAATTGGGTTCCATTGGCTAAAGCTTTTGAGGAGAGGGAGAGAGAATCGATGGAGTAAACCCACAAATTGGTTTCCATTGGCTTATTGGTGCAGCTGTTCATGGTAGCAATTGAGAGAGATTGCAGAGCTTTTGAGGAGAGGGAGAGAGAATCGATGCTCAGAGTTGGGCCTTTCGTATACATCAAACCCTTGAAAGCGAGCGAGCATTGCAGGTCTGAGTGCTCAGCAACTCTTTTAAGAAACAAGGAAAACGGTGGAGTAAACCCTATGTTTCTTTTGATTCCCTGTCTGTTGTGCGGTTTTCTCCAAAGAATCAAGGAGCATTGCAGAACTAAGTTCCTAACTCTGTGAATCGATTGAAGAAGTGGAAGAAACTGTGGATTCAAAGCCTGATACCGAGTATTTGGCCTCAATTGCGAGATTGAAAGGCTTTGTCGACCTTAATATTAACAGGGGCAGATTTTCCACTTGATCCCTAGGGGGAAGACCATTTGGCCTCAATTGCGAGATTGAAAGGCTTTGTCGACCTTAATATTAACAGGGGCAGATTTTCCACTTGATCCCTAGGGGGAAGACCATTTGATGGGGCATTGCTCTGCAATTTGGGAGTGGGTTGGTGGGCGGGGGCGGGGGGGAGGCATGGGGGGGGGGGGGTGAAGTGTTTTGCAAAGAGATGTTGCATTTTCCTTTGCAAAGGTGGGTCCTTCTTTCAAAGGTGGGTCCTTCTTTCGTAATGAGCATTTGATAGTTGGTACTCTGTCTCCACCAAAGAGTACAGAGTGGGTGGGTAGTTGGTACTCTTGTCTCCACCAAAGAATTTGGTTCGAGAGACTGATCAAAGCGGGGTTGGCATTTAGTGTATGAACCTCTAGTAAAACGACTTGGGGACGGAAGATTATTTTTTATTCTTAGATTTGAAGATGATGTCAAGTATGCTTTTCATACTAATATTTATAGGGTGAGAGCTAATTTGTTAACCATAAATGGGTGGAAGAGTTCCTCCCACAAATCTTTTGTTCCTAACAGTTTGTTCTGGATCATATTGTTGGGGGTTCCTTTTTATGTATGGAATGTTAAGGTTTTTCAAAGATTGGGTGGTCTTTGTGGTGAGTATGTAACTGTGGATTGGAAGCTCTAAAAGATATAGACTTATCTTATGTTAGGATTAAGATTTGCAGTGAGAAAGTTTTGTCTATTCCTAATAAGGTTCGTCTTGAGATTAATAAGGAGTTTTTAACCATTAATGTTGTGGTTGAAGGTGTTAAAATCTTTAAGTCTCATGAGGATGAAATTAAGAAATGTTATGATAGTGACTTTGTACAGCATACCGCTCAAAATAATTCGGTGAAAGTTGAGTCTAAAAGGTACAATAACAATGTTCAGCTACCTCAAAGGAATAATCATTGTGAGCAGAAGCATCGGAGGCTGACCATGGCGAAGTCTGGTAATATTGTTACGGGGGGGAAGAGTGGGTCACGTGTGAGTTTGGAAAGGTCAGATCTTTTAATAAAGATTTAGCCGTAGTTTAAAAAAAAAAGAAAAAAGAAAGATGTGGATCTCTAAAAAGAAGGTCTCAAAGCCTAAATCAACAGTTTATATTTCTCATCAAGATTTTTCAAGATTATCAGTGATTACTTTTGGAATTATCGAGGACGGAGTGGTCTTTCCTATTAAGGATAAAGGAAAGAAGGTGGCTAAGGACTATTGTGATAATATTGAATTTGGAAAGGTGGACAAGAAGGATATTAAGATTCGGCATGCGATATGCATTGGGAAAGAAGAAGGAAGGATGGCTTGGAAAGGACAAGATGGTAGTTACATAGAGGGAAAGGAAAAAGATATCAATGGGTCCAGGGAGACGGTGGTCTTGGAAGAAGAAAGGGGGAGAGAACCATATGTTGTGGAGAGAGAGATGGTAACCTCTGTAAAAACTTTTGATTCTGATTGTGGTGCTTCTGTTTCGAAAGATGTAGTGTTGCAAGAAGCAGAGGTGTGGTATCTGGCTCGTCTTCTGCTTAGTGTGGATTCCCACCTTCTCCGGTGTTTGCTTCGAGATTTTTGGTCAAGAATGCCAGAATGATATCAGCCCTTTAGGTAAGTGGCACATCGAAGGCCAAGTGTATTAGAGCCTAGAATACTCTCGGAGGAACAAGGTTTACCCTTGGTGGTTTTGAATGATGACGATTTTGAAAATGAGATTATCTTTCCAAACTCATAATCTGTTACCTTGTCTTTTGGGGATAATATGGATGCTTGGTTGAAAGAAGAGGTAGAGTTCGTGCCACCTCTAGATGTGATGCAACCACCGCCTGATGATCAATTGCCTTTAAATCCAGCCGTGGTTAATGACAATCTTAGTATTGATAAGCAGTTTGAGGATACTGATGCTGAGTATATGGAGATGGTGGCGGTGATGGGTGTGTCTTTTAAAGCTACAAATGGTGAAGTTTTGGCAATGATAAAAGACAATGTGGAGGCTCCTGCAAATAATATGGCTGATGACAAGGAGCTACTTAATGATGCTCAGGCAACAGACAATATCTAAGAAACTAGGTGGTATGATGAAAATATCTCTACAAATATTGTGTTGCCAGATGGTTTTAAGCAGTCAATAGGGGGTGGAAAAGAGAAAAGAAACAACCAACCAACTCGCTCATCTCTCAGAATTGCGGCTCAATGTTCTTTGGAATCTTGTGGGAGAAGCATTTCTTTTAGTGAGCTGAATGAGGTTGTCCCTATTGAAGGCAGCTCAAGCTTGAACTCTATCAATGTGGCCTCCATTGCTAGGATCGAAGAAACATCATTTGTCAATGAAAGTTCTTAGCTGGAATGCGAGGGGTCTGGGTGGGATGCATCGCAAACAAGAATTGGCTATGGTGGTTTGTCGTCATAGACCAGAAAATTTGATGATTCAAGAAACTAAACTCCTCAGTCTATCTCATAGGTATGTTTCTGCTTTTTTGGGTCATGGGCATGTTGGTTTTGTGGGGGTGGATGCAATTGGTTCTTCTAAGGGCTTATGGATGATATAGGTTGCCTCAGTTTTTGTCTGTATAGATGTCTTTTTCCATAACAACTTGGTGGCTGTTATCTTGGAATGTCCATTTTCTCCTTTTAGATGGATGATTATCAATATTTATGGTCCAATTGTTCAAATTTTGAAAGCTATGTTGTTTCAAGAATTATCTGATATTATTCATATGGTTAACTTACCATTATGTGTGGGTGGGGATTTTAATTTTGTGAGATGATCAGATGAGATATCTTCGGGTAACTCTTTGAACTCTAATGTGAGAATATTTAATGATTTTATTAACTCTCATACATTTATTGAATTGCCTTTGAATGGGGCGACATACACTTGGTCGAATAACTGTGTTCAGAATTTGATTCTTAGCAAATTGGTTCGGTTCTTAACAACCAATGACTAGAAATATCGTTTTCCTCTAGCTAAGGTTAATACTATTGAAAAGTTTACTTCGGATCACACGGCACTGATTTTGCAAACTGGTGTTGTTTATAGTGGTTTTAGGCCTTTTCAATTGAGGCTGCTTGGTTGGAGGAGGGTGAGGTTGTTGAATCAATAAAAGAAGTGTGGGGTTGCACAATGGTGTTGGGTTGGGCAGGCTACATATTGTTTAAAAAACTTATGATATTAAAATAGAGCTTACTCCAATAGAGAAGAGATCAGAATTTCAACATCAAATTTCATATTGAAGATACAATGGGACGAATTAAAGATATTGATGATTACATCCATGACAATGGACAACTGTCGGGGGAATTAGTTGGAGAAAGGAGAGTGCTTGCAAATACTCTCCATGATTTGTTAAGAATGGAGGAGGTGTATTGGATGCAACATTCTATGGTAAAGTCGTTGAAAGAAGGTGATATGAACGCAAAAACTTTTCATGCTATAGCCAATACCAGGAGAAGGCAGAATGATGTTTCGAGTATTAGATTTCAAGGGGTGGAGGAGGAGAATTCAAAAGAATGGGAAATGGAATTCGTTAATCACTTCAAAAAGTGTTCTCTTTAGAACTGCCTTTTATAGTGAAGCTAGATGCAGTTCCTTTTAAGTTGCTATAGCTTTGGAAGTGGAAAAGAAGGTAAAAGTAGATGAGTTGAAGAATGTTGTTTTTTCGCTACTAGGTGATAAGGCCCCTAGGCCGGATGGTTATCCCTTAGTTTTTTTCCATAAATTCTAGCTTATGTTAAAAGATGAGCTTTTATAGATGGTTAATGAATTTCTGGATAGGGGAATTTTGAATAGGGGTGTAAATTCAACTTATATTGCATTAATTCCCTAAACGAGTTTTATTGTGGGGATTAGTGATTTACTGCCAATCTGTTTGCTCATAAGTTTATATAAGATTATTTCAAAGGTGTTAGCTAAAAGACTGAAGAGAATATTGTTTTTGTTAGTCTCTAGGATACAGTCAGCATTTATTAAAGGGAGATTGATCATGGACAGGATTATTATTGCTCAGGAGTACATTCATTCTAAAATTCAGAGTGAGAAGCCGGGGATTTTGTTAAAACTTGATACGGAGAAAGTATATAGGGTGGAGTGGAAGGTGTTGGATGAAATTTGAGGCGCATGGGTTTTGGGGTAAGGTGGAGACAGTGGATTAGTGGATGCTTGTCATTGGCACACTTTTCTGTTTTGATAAATGGATGCTCGAAATGTTTTTTTAGTGCATCTAGAGGACTAAAGCAAGGTGACCCACTATCTCCTTTTTTATACACTCTTGTAGGTGAAGCTTTTAGTTTGGTGTTGAATAATGTGGTTAGAAGGCAATGACTTAGTGGTTTCAAAATTTTAGATGAATCTCCAGTCATCTCGCAATATGTAGATAGGGACACTCTATCGGCATTAATGTAAATTTTGTACCATGGGAAATGGAGTAGGGTGTGGTTTGTATAGAGCCTAGGCTCTATACAATCAAATTAGAGTCTACCTTCAAATAGTATCGAGAAATATGGTTTCAATACTAAAAATATTTGTAATAGCCTTAAAATATATTTTAATCTTTATTTATAAAGTTTAAAGCTTCAAAAATAGTGTAGATCGACATATCTATGAGAACTTGAAAATCATGAAAATTAACGATGCAAAAAAAAGACACTATTTCCAAAACTTAAAATCTATTTTTTTTCTCATGTTCATGCATCTTAATGTCGAAATGATCAATTTGAAGATATTTGGGCATCAAAACAACCTCTTCTAGTGAAATTTTTTAGGTAAGCTCTAATTTGATTGTTTAGTGCCTCGGCTCTATATAAACTTTTCCCAATGGAGTAATTGCATTTTTTTTCCACGAAATATCAAAAGGGTATGGTTTTAATGAGTCAGTTATAGGAATGCGCCATCTCTCTATAATCTATGTTTAAGATGGATTTTAAACATAGTTTTTTTTTTTTATTTGGAATGTATAATATCTAATATGGGCAGCATTAATGTGTAAAAAGAAATAAATTTTGAAATTTAAACATAAATTTTCTTGTAGAAAATTTGTATACCATCCGTTTTACTTTTATATGCAACCACCATGTTTTTGCATCCATCCCTAGATAGATTTTTAATGCATGGGGGGGACACAAATGTAGAATTGCGTTCCCTTACGTACAATCACTTTTCGAGATAAAAAAAGTCCATTGTGATTCTCTGCAATGGATGTGACAAAGTGCATGTGTATGATACACAGGTGCTATACAAATGAGACCATTTACTTTTAGAATAGGGAGGTCACAATTCTTACATCCATCCGATGTGAAATCTGATAGCTTGAGTGTATTATAAAGTTCGAGAAAATTTGTTTTAAACTTTGAGTTTGGTCGATAAAATAAATGTAGCCACCCAATTTCACATCTAATGGTCAAGATTTATTGTGATCACCTTGTAACGAAAGTAAATGGTCTCATTATATACTTTTCCTTGTTATTTTACCTCTTATTTTATAATGATTTTTCATTAATAATGTTGTCTTGCTATTTGATGGATAAAATAAAAGTAAAGGAGAGATTATTTCTTCCATTTAAAAATCTTCTCAACAAAAGAAATCATTGAAGCCTTAGGAAGGGATAAGCAAAAGAGTGAAACGCTAGTTACACCGTTGTAATAGACACTCTGAAAGCTGCAAAAGTGTTAACGTGTGGCTCCCGCCTCATGTAAACGCTATAAGGTCCTATTCAAAATCCATCTTTTATTGATTGAGGACCCAACATTTCATGAATTTATTGATTGAGAACCCCAAAACTAATCAAAATTTAGGTAAATCCATTCCCCCCTCCCCCAAAAAAAAAAAATAGATTCAGAGCTCCTGCCACAAATTTGGTTGATCTAGTGGGCATTGAAATGGGCGGTCCATGTTGAATTGAGATGACATTCAAGAAATCTGTAGTGTTCTTTTCTTTTTTTTCTTTTTTTTCGGGAAATTGATCTTAGGGGGGGTGACAAGTGCCGCGCCAACTCATTATATTACTTGTTAGGAGGTGTGTGTTAGTTAAGTGGAAGGCTAAAAAACAAGGTAGGCCCAAAAGGACATGGTTAGAAGCATCGTTAGCAAGTTGGGAAAAATATTATTATCGGCAAAGCAAAACATAGCTAATAAATAGGTTTTACTCCAAAACATAAGAGGTAAAAAATCGGATAAAAAATACAGATTCCTAAAAATTATGGTAAATTAAAGAATCATGATTATTTCGGATATGGCTAAAAAAAATGGAGTGAAAAAAAATCAAATATATAAAAAATGACATAATATAATATTATGATTTGTAATTATTGTATGATTCAATAACTTTTGTATTTGTATACTTTTTTAAAGGGAATTTATTGGTGAAATTTGTGATAGAATGTTTTATTAAATATTCTTAATTTACTCTCATTGTTAATGTGCTTATCTTTAAACTAAAATTCATTAATATTAAATTAATGAAGAAATCAAGTTATGGGGAAGAAGTTGTTTTTGGAAGTTCTTTTTTTTAAAAAAAAGATTAAATATGGATTTATATCTATTTCATTAAAAAAAAACATAATTTTTTTAATATCTTTTAAAAACTTGGAGTTCTTACGGATTCAAAAAATTGAAGCGTTTTTTGAAAAAATCATGTTTTAAACATGGACTTGCTAAATATGGTTGTAAGCAGTGAGAAAAGATATGATGACTTATGGCCTCAATGAGGGCATGACTCTTAATAGAGCAGAGTGGCATACTAGGATTTGTGTAGCCGGCCCCACTTAGTTGGACAAAGGTTGTGCGATGATGATAATCTGAGGGGTGAAAAGGATGGAGTTACATATTTTTTAATCCTCGATTATCAAAAGGAAAATTGTTTCATGCGGGCTGGACCGCATGTCTACAATATGCAGTCCAGAGGTATAAGGCATCCATCTTGAATTTCGATGCAAATAGGTGGCCCATCTAAAAACAAGTGTAACTAACGGTCCAAATGTTTTCTTAATATAATTATTATTTCTAGTTTTTATTTTTATTTTTATTTTTTTTCATATTCATGATCTCCATGTTAAATATTATGTATTCTCTAAAAATTAGGATCACATTATATTTACAAATTATATTTATTGCCAAGCCCCGCATTTCTACAATACTCGGGGTGGCCGCATAATTCAAGATGTTCTTATCATATGTGTCATCATCAGGATTGGTTCACCACATACAAGAGCATTGATGGTGGATCAGTTTTATGAGGAATGATGCAACTTTCAAAACCATTGATGTTGGGACAATTACTATCAAGAACCTTGACTGATGTTAGACATGTTCCAAATCTAAAGATGAATATTATCTCTTTGGGTGCCTTGGACTCCAATGACTGTAAATTTGATGGAGAAAATGGAGTTTTGAAGATTCTTAAGGGTGCTCTGGTTATGATGAAAGGCAAGAAGATCAGATCGAATTTATATATGCTGCTTGGGAATACTATCACAGATAGAGCAGCCATTTCCGTATCTGATGATGGTGATTTTGACTTGTCTCAGTTGTATATGCATTTGGGCCACATGGGTGAGTGAGCTTTGGCGGAACTTACCAAATGGCAATTGATCAATGGCATGGAAAGCTACAAGTTAGACTTTTGTGAGCATTGTGTTTATAATAAGCAGTGTAGGGTGCAGTTTCGCACTTCAGAACATACCAGAAAAGGCATTTTTTACTATATTCATTCAGATATATAGGGCCATGCATCTGTTGTGTCTCGAAAGGTGTATCTTTATACTTTGTTTCCTTTATAAATGATTTCTCAAAGAAGGTGTGGATTTACACATTGAAGAAAAAGATAGTATATTTAACACATTCAAACATTGCAAAGCTATTGTCGAAAGACATATTGGAAAGAAAGTCAAGTGCTTGAGGACTGATAATGGTAGAGGGTACACTTCAGTAGAGTTTGTGCACTTTTGTAAGAGCGAAGGAATTGTTCGTTACTTCACCACTCCGAAGACGCCACAACAGAGTGGAGTTGCTGAACTCATAAACATGACACTTCAAGATAATGCCCGCAACATGTTAAGTAATGTTGGTTTGTCAAAGGACTTCTAGGCTGAGGCAGTCAATACGGCGTGTTACCTCGTCAACAGGTCACCATTTACAACAATCGACTATAAAACACCACAAGATGTATGGTCCGGTAAACCTATTGCTTATTCTCATTTAAGAAGTTGTCTTGCATATGTTCATGTGAAGGATGATAAATTGAGTCCTAGATCAAAGAAGTATATTTTCCTTGGTTATGCAGATGGGATTATGAGCCACATAATGTGGTGCCCAAATCCTAAGCTGCCTAAATTTATTATCAATTGTGATGTTAAGATGAGTCTGTCATGTTAAAGCACATTCAGAAGGGTCAAACAAAGAAAATTGCAGTAGTAGTAATACAGTTGAGGTGGAGTTGACAACTCTAGAAAATACTCCATAGAAAATACTCCAAAATATGTATTAGAAATTCCCTATGAGAGAGTGGAAGAAGATGTTGATCATGAGGAGGTCATTTAGCATACTCCACTTGAGGAAGAGGCTCAACTTGAAAAGGGAAAAAGCAATAAAAAAGCCAGTGGCGCGGTACTTGTTTGAGGACATGGTAGCTTATGCACTGGTTGTCACAAGCCAAGAGCCATCAACTTTTAAGGAAGTTACACATGATAGTAACAGTAGCGAATGTAGAATGTAGAGAAGCCATGGATGAAGAAATAAAATCATTTTAGAAGAATCGTACTTAGGATCCCGTGCCATTGGTTGTAAATGGGTTTATAAGACGAAAGATGAGTCACCTGAGACTACTGGTGATCGATTTAAGACACGTTTGATTGCAAAACGAAGGTGTTGACTATAATGAGATTTTCTTTCAAATTATGAAACACACTGCTATTCAGGTAATGCTAGCCATGGTTGCATTGTTTAATTTGGAGTTAGAGTAGTTTGATGTCAAGACTGCATTCCTTCATGGAGAGTTAGAAGAATGGATTTATATGACTCAACAAGAAGGGTTTATTCTTAAAAGCAAGGAGGACCATGTCTGCAAGCTGAAGAAGTCATTGTACGACCTAAAGCAGTCTCCTGGGCAATGGTTCAAGCGCTTTGATACATTCATAATTGGACACAGGTATGTCAGAAGTAAGTATGACAATTGTATCTATTTTAAGAGATTTACTGATGGTTCGTTCATCTATTTATTACTCTATGCAAATGATATGATTATTGCTGCAAAGAATTCTTCAGAAATCAGTAAATTGAAGACTCAGTTTGATAGAGAATTTGAAATGAAAGATTTAGGTTCAACAAATAAAATGTTGAGCATGGAGATACGTAGAGATTAGAAGTTGGGTAAATTATGGCTATCTCAGAAGGAGTACATTGAGAATGTCTTCATTAGATTCGGGATGGAAAATTTAAAGCCCGTGGGTACTCCTCTTACTGCACATTTCTGATTGTCGACAACATTATCTCTAAGTTCAATAGCTGAAAAGGAATGCATGTCACGTGTTCCCTATGCGAATGCAGTTGGAAGCCTCATGTATGCAATGGTTTGCACTCATCTAGATATTTCTCATGCCGTTAGTGTTGTTAGTAAGTATATGGCTAATCCATGAAATGAGCATTGGCATGCGGTAAAATGGATTATGCGTTACTTAAGGGGTGCATCAAATGTGGATCTGATATTTGATAGAGATAGCAAGTTTGGTGATAAGGTCATTGGTTATGTTCATGCTGACTTTGCAGGTGATTTGGACTGTAGGAAATCTACTACATGTCATATATTTACACTTGAAGGAGCTCTAATCAGTTGGAGGTCGATGCTACAAACTGTAGTTGCCTTGTCTATGACTGAAGCAAAATATATGGCTGTTATCGAGGTAGTGAAAGAAGTCATTTGGCTTAGAGGGTTTATAAGCGATTTGGGCTTATAAAAGAATGGGACTATTATTTATTCTGATAGTTAGAATGCAATACATTTCACAAAGAACCAGGTATATCATTGATGAAGCATATTGATGTCAGGTACTATTTTATCCGTGAGATAATAGCTGAAGGTGATATCTTACTACTGAAGATAGATACAAAAAAAAACACTGCAAATAAGTTAACAAACTCGGTTCCATTAGAGAAGTTCAAGCTATGCTTGGACTTGACTAATATGTTGCCAAGATAAACGCCTATAAGGATGTGTGTGGAGAGGATGGTTGATGGGATTTTCTTTTGGAATTCAAGCCAAGGTGGAGACTTGTGTTGCCAAGATAACCATCTATGAGGACGTTCGATGGGATTTTCTTTTAGAATTCAAGCCAAGGTGGAGATTTTTTTATTTGTCTTGTAGTCTAAGACAAGTCACAATTAGGTTTCCATATTTAGTTGGGATGTGAATCCCAAATTTTAGGAAACAAATATTTTTTAGATATCTCTAACTTAGCAAGAGGTATGGCATAAAGATTTTTCCCTCACGTGATCTCTCTTTGGTTTCTTATTTATTGGGTAGTGCTTATTATTTAGGATTTGATTTTATGAGAAAGTCTATATATCTTAGGATAGACATATGGGTCTATCAATAGAGATAAAGCTAAGCTTCCAATATAGTAGGAAAGGTTAGGAGGTAATACGTGCCACCTTTTTTTAGAGGGTTTATTTCTCTACTTAAGTTATATTTTTAGAGAGAAATGAATCCAAAAAAATAGAAGAAAATTTTGGGGGTTTTTGTAGAGATTGAAAATTGTAGAGAAGAAGGCTTTATGGGAGATTGAGTTGCTAGTTCTCTTAAGTAAATTGCATTGTAATTTTCTTTATTTGATTAAGTGGAAAACATCGATTGTCTACGCCAGTGGATGTAGTCACATCTGTGACGAACCACGTAAATCCTGATGTTATTTTTTCTGTTATTTATTTCTTGCTTTATTTTTGTTGCTTGTTGCTTGTTTTTGTCGATTCTTTTTCTCGTATTTTATTTGCCAAAAATTAACCCATCGGTTTTAGAGTTTCCGCACACAACAAACACCATCCAATCAATAGATGAAAGGTGATGGAAGAGAGTGAACTTATCATTATGACCATCCAATCAATGGCTGGAAGGTGATGGAAAAGAGTGAACTTATCATTATGACCATATAATCAATGGATGGAAGGTGATGAAAGAGAGTGCACTCATCATATTCAATCAAAGAAGACTATAATAAACTATTATCCATGTGATCAAATGGGACACGTGACCGAATGGGACATATGAAAGTGAGCATTATCACCATCCAATCAATGGCTGGAAGGTGATGGAAGAGAGTGAACTTATCATAGTAACTTCCAATAGTAGTTCTACCAAGTTTGATGGATTCCATAATTGCTCTTGATTCCTCAGCAGCTTATCGGTATGTTAGTTCCACGGGGACATCACATATGGTGTGCTCCCATTGGAAGCACTCATGCACTTGCTCCCCTGGTAGAAGACCTAATTAAAAGTGTATGTGCTTTTAATAATTTTTAGATGTTATGGTACTGGGCGATACCCAGGCCGAGTTACTAGAACTCGAGCTAGCACTTGGCTAGGGCATGGGCCGAGTAGTCGGCACGAGTCGATTAAGCACATATTTATATCATAGTTCACGCAAGAAATGGAAACCATATTATATCAGCCTCCAGTTTTATGAAGCTAAAGACAAGTACACGTCACTTCTTTTTTTTTGGTAGAAAGTTCACTAAATTTTATTGCTCTAAAATGAAATTACAGATTCCGAAACGGATATATCAGAAAGAGTAATACCACCTTTAAGGCATTCGCCTCCCTAAAAACTTGAACAATGGAAACAGAGAAGGAAGCAGATAAATCCAAGATTTACAACAGCAACGGTTTCAGTTCCCACAGCAGAAGTTGCTCCTTCTTGCACCACAATATCACCTTAAGAGAATCCCCCTCTAGAATGAACTCATACCCCAATTTCCTATCCACAATAGTACGTAGATCAAAAAGAAGGGCTGAAAGTTCAGCGAAGTTAGCAGTCCGAACACAAGAGGACCTGCATAAGAAAGAACCACATTTCCATCCCAATCTTGAATCACTCCTCCAAAGCCAAATACACCTGGGTTGCCTATCGAGCTGTCATCGAAATTAAATTTATATAACCCTTGTGGCGGTGGCAACCATTTGCCAAGTAATAGCCCCCAGCTTCGAAAATGGAACCGATAGGCGCTCTATTACCGCCACTACTGAGAGGGGCATTACCAATGCAACTCCAAACTTCATGAAAAACCATTTCCAAATATGGCTAACGAAGGTACAATGTAGGAATAGATGGTTACCTGATTCCCCATCCCCTTACACAAGAGGCAAATATTTGCTAAAATCTTTCCACGCTTAATTAGATTATCAATAGTGAGCACTCGATCTTGGGCCGCCAACCACAAAAATCCTTGAACCTTCAAAGAAAGAGGCCACGTCCAAATCCTACCAAGAATAGGCATAGACCATCTTGCCCTATCGTGGAAGAGCAAATAATACATGGATTTAACTTAAAAAATGTCACTCTTATCAATTCCCCACACTACTTCATCATTTGCATTCAAAGGAATATAAACATCTTCCAGCATCTTAATAAGGTCAGAAAGTTGAGAGAATAACAAATCAGGAATTCTATTATATGGAAGATCTATATTCCAGACTATTTGGTCACCTCGGCGATCATAATTGGCTAAGACCGATGCATCTTGATTAACCACTATTTGAAAAAGCAATGGGAATAGTAATTTCGGTGGAGAATCCCCTCCCCATTTGTGATGTTAAAAGGAGATATTACTTCCATTGCCTATACATCATCTAATATCTCTATGGATGAGTCCTTTACACAACTGAATAGCCTTCCAACAGACTGACATACCTGAGGTTCCTCTTATTGTCCCTAGCCACATGCCGAATTTATCAACACCATACTTTGAACCAGCACCTAGTACCAGAGATGGTTTTTGAGAGTCAAACTCCACCACCATTTGCAGAGAAGAGCAAAATTAACCAACTTGATCTTTCTGATGCCAAGGCTTCCTTCCTCCCTTGTTGTGCAAACCCTATCCCATCGCAGAAGGTGAAACTTTTTTTATCTACCGAAGATCCTCAAAAGAAGTTCCCCATCATAGACTTAATCTTCTTTGCCACCGAAGTAGGGATCTGAAGAATAGACATCCGGTAGATAGGCATGTTTGATAAACATGCCTTAACAAACGCAATTCTGCCCCCAAAAGACACGTATTTGAATTTCCAAATATCTAACTTCATTTGAATGAGCTGAAGAATTTGTCCCATACTGCAATGGGGAGCCTACCAACAGATAAAGGCAAACCCAAGTACGTAATAGGAAACTTATCCATCTTGCAACCAAATTCTTGAGCCAAAAGAGAAACATCCTCCTCTGTGCAATTAAGGCCCACCATGCTAGTTTTTGTAAAATTTACTTTTAAGCCTAAAGCCTTTTCACAACACTTCAAAAAAACATCAATATTGGATACTTCAATTCTCTGAGCTCCACAAAACAAGAGCGTGCCGTTTGCATATTGAAGATGAGAAACGCAAGGGCCATCATCAAGCAGTTGAAAACCTGCAAAATGATCATTACGCATCACATTGAAGAGCATTAAACTAAAGCATTCTGTATAAATTACACAGAAGAATGGGAAGAGGGGGTCTCCTTGACGCAGTCTACAGGTGGCTTTAAAAAAAAAACAACTGGAATACCTTTATAGATAACCGAGAAGTGTGCCGAAGAAATGCATCCCAAAATCCACTGTCTCCACTTATTACTGAAAGCCATATTTCTCATTATTTCAAGTAAATCTTCTCATACACCTTCTCCATATCTAATTTAATGACCACTCTAGGATTGCCATCAATAATTTTAGAGTGAATGCATTCTTGTGCTACTACTACACTAACAGTGATCAATCTATGGTTTATAAAAGCTGATTGTGGTCCAGAAATGACCTCCTTAAGTCTATCAGCCAGAAACCTTAGCCACTATTTTGTAAAGGCTTGTGAGCAGACTAATAGGTCTAATATCTTCCAAAGTAGCGATCACTGATTTATTTAGTATTAAAGCAATAAACGTAAAATTCACACCCTTGAACAACTCCCCACTCCTCAAAAACCCCTTATCATTTCTAAAAGCTTTGAACTAATAAGACTCCGAAACTTATGAAAAAAAATAAGAGGGAAACCGTCGGGCCCAGGTGCCTTATCACCAAGTAAAGTAAAAACCGCCTTTTTTAATTCCTCCATCGACACCTCCCTATCTAAAGCCGAAATAAAGTAAGGTGGGATAACTCTAAAGCCCACCCTGTTGAGCCTGGGTGCGTGAGAGACCTCATAGGAGAATGCCCGCTGAAAGTGATCAACAACAGCTTGGGACATACCCTCACTGTCCTCTTGATCAACCCCATTCACAAACAAACCAAAATTATCGTTCTGGCGTCTCCTTGCATTGGCAATATAATGTAAATATTTTGTGTTCAAATCCCCTTTCTTAAGCCACTTAACCCTCGACCTTTGTCTCCAGTATACTTCTTCCACCCTCCTAGGCTCCTGTAACTCATTGAGGCTCCTGTAACTCATTGAGTTTTTCACTTCTCTCCACCGCCAACTCCTCAGACCATTCACCATTCTGATGCATCATAAAGTCCAGGTCCTCAATAGAGAGTAGAAGCGTATCAATCTTGTACTTCACGGAAGAATACTTTTCTTTTTTCTACTCTAAGAGTTTATGTTTAATATTTACCAATTTCTTATGGAATTGATAATCAAGTGATCTAGTGATGACTGAGTTCTCCCACGTACTTTTTATAATTTATGAGACCTCTTTCTCCTTTAACCTAGCAATTTCAAACCAAAAAGGTCTAATACCATTAAAGCAACCTTTAGAAGTTAACAAAATTGGAGGGTGGTCAGAAAAGAGTCTAGGGAGAGCTCTTACAGAGGCCAATGGAAAAAATTCTGACCATTTGGGGGATACCAAGAACCTGTCAATTTTTGATATAGAAGGCACGACAGAGCTTCCATTGGTCCAAGTATATTTAGCCCCAAGCACACGTCACTTATAAATCCAATATTATATCAGCCTCTAACTTTATGCAATAAAAGACGAGCACATATCACTTACTAAACATAATCTCAAAAGATTTGTACATAGATCGTAGTGGTATCTTGGAATTTCTTTTTTTTTTAAAAGTACTAACCAACACGTTGCATTGATCAATAAATTAATGGAATATAAAGTGTGAGCCAATAAATTTCTTCACATATAATTAAAGGAAAATTGTTTTATGCGGGCTGGACCGCATTTCTACATATACGGTCCAGAAAGTGTAAAGCATCCCTCTTAAAGATGAATGCATGTAGGTATTCCATCTAAAAACAATAGAAATTAATGGTCCAAATATTTTCTTACTAGAATTATTATTTTTAGTTTAAAATTTATTTATCTTTTCATATTCATGATCTCCATGTTAGAGATTACATGTAATTAAAAATTAAGTCTAAAAATCTATCTCAAAAATAGATTTATTAAGAGGCCCGTATTTCTACATATGCTGGCTGGGCCGCATAGAAACTGGGTCCATAACTAAATAAATAATAAAACAATTCCTATAAGGTTGACACCTTAAAATATAAAATTAAGGTGCACCTCTAAAGTCCTTCGAAAAAAGTTATTTTGATGTTGGAGAAGCATCTAATTGATCAACCCGATGTTGAGATGTATAGATATAGAAAAAAAAAGAATTTCAAGTTTTAAAAATAATATATCTTGCAACATATTATCTGGATGGCCCATTTTCAAGACTTTCATGCATATATAAAATTACTTGATTGGAACTATTTTTAGAGTTTAAAATTTTATTATTTGAGATAAAAATAGATTATCAAACCAACACAAGAATCTTGGATACTAAAATTGTACCTCATGACAAAGATTAGAGAGGTGCATTTAATGTGATTGTTTAATGTTGCAACCTTATGCCAACCAAATAGCTTCTAATACAACATGAAAAACGTAAAGAAGGTTAGCAGATCAAATTAAAATCCCTATAGGAGATAAAGGAAAGGCAGAAAAAAGGTGACCACTATTAAAGAAAAACATATGATTACAACTTAAAATACATCCAACACATATAATAACGATTCAATATAAAGGGAAATGTTTATATGAGACCCCAACAACATATAAGTTATATGTCCACTTCTTAGCCGATCAATCTGAATAAAACGGCTAAGATTGTTCATACCACAATGTCATGTCAAACACTGTTTTATTTTTTCATATTTTTTCTACAAAACTTTTTTGGATGAAATTTTAGGTATCCCTAAATAAAATTAGGGTGAACCTGGAAAAAAATAAAATATATATATATATAAATGACCAAAATGCCCATACAATTTTTAGGAGAATTATGATAATTTTTCATCACCAAAAATATTTTTATTTTATTTTTATCATGGGTACCCCTATCAAATCTATGCATGCCCCAAAGTTTGCATCAAAATTATTTGTAAAATAAAAATAAAAAGCCAAAAACTATGAGCATCAAGATCTACTCATATCCGATGGTTGAGATCAGGGGTCATATATACTATATATGAGGGTGGTCCCGCCCCCCCCCCCCCCCCCCCTTACCTACTTCAACATTTTCATACTTCAACACAAACACAAATTTTAAATTTTTTCTTCGTCTTATTTTCATTTGTGCCCTATACCTAAAAATTAAAGAGAAAGACCAACCAGCCCATTTGGAGAGATTTGCATATTTAAATCGCATAGAACCACAAATCAACATCCCCCAATCGAGCCCATTCTACAAAGTTGAAAGTCATGCAAAAGTATCCATTCGCCAATACATCAAATTGTCATGCAATTTGAAGAGGATGTATAAAATAGGCACTTAAGCTCAAGGTACAATTTGCAATTCACCATGCATTGAAGGATTATTAATGAAGAACTGCTCGGTCGTGGGATATACTTTACTATCCACGTAAGCTGCATAATCTCCCCTTTTTCTTGGGAATAAAATGCACAACTATATGAGCATATTATTAAAATGAGGAATAATCTGCGTAAGTATATAAATGAAAAACTCAAAAAGGAACTGCCAATATTTAAGCAGTACAGGCTCCTGGTTTAGTAGATTGAGCACATCGATGAAAGTTCAAATCTCAATTTACCGACAGAATGAAAAATATATCAATGACTCATAAAGTTGTGGATGCAAGTCTTGTTTATTAATGCTGCCAAGGGTTTCAATGGTACAGAATAACATAAAGAGTTCACTGTTCCTCAAAGTGCAAAACTTCATCTTTCTGCATATGAATAGCAGATTAGTTTACAAGTCAAAGAGAAGGCAAAAAAAACAAAAGCAAAATCAGTTACGCATTGTTTCATGTTTTTGAGGTCATAGAATGCATCATTGCAAACAGCATCTCTTGGGAACATGTCCACATGCACTAACTAACCATGTCCAGAGTGCATGGAAATGTTACTATTAAAAATTTGTTAAAAAGAGGAGAATGATCTTTTAAGCCATTAAAGAAACACAAGCATCTATGGTTATCATACAGTATTTCACGTAGTTGGGCACATTTACACATTTGTAAATTATTCATTGTAAAAAATACAAACAAGCAATAATAATGCAATTATCTCTAGTCAAAATATCAGGTTTAAGACTCCAACTAGAAATCGAGATTTATAACATCACAGTTGCAAAAATTTGCAGGGAACTACTAAAATAATCGATACATTTTCTAGAAAAATAAAGCAATAGCAAGAACTTCTTGTCCTCAATGATATGTAATTTTATCAAACCAAGCTAACTAATTAACACCTCAAAAATATAATGACTTAAGATATATGTTGCCCAAATCTGCAGAAATTTGAATTAACAAAAACTTATGAAAACATATTAAACATGAAGCAGTTAAAATTCCAACCAATATTTCAAGAGAAATTTACATCTCCATGAATAAAATTACTTCAATAATCATCAACTAGAAAATCCACATATAAAACATACTAAGATGTGAAAATCTGCATATGATATTAAACATAAAATGGACCATTTCTTTCATGGGTGTGGTTTCTATAAGGTTGCAACGTTAAACAATCCAATAAAGACGCGCCTCCAAATTTTATCATAACATATAATTTTGGTGTAAAACATTCTTAGGATTATCAGAAAATCTATTTTAATACCTAATTATAGAATTTAAACTCCAAAAATAGTTAAAATCAAGTAGATCTACATACATATGAAAATATTGAAAATGGACAGTCTGGATAATGTGTTGCGAGATGCACTATTTCTGGAACTTAAATTTTTTTTTTTCGTAATCATTAATCTCGATATCAAGATGATCAATTAGAGGGTTTTTCAACTTAAAACAACATTTTCCGATGGATTTTTGAGGCGCATCTGTAATTCTACATTTTAAGATTGTAAACTTATATAAACTTTTTCCTTCTTTCATTAACAAGCATTTTCTTGAAAGACACCAAAAACTTTTATTTTTCTCCGAATGGTTAATAACACTATCATAAGATGTAATCTAACATAAAGTAAATAAAATAAAATAAAAAAAGCAACTCAAAGAATTTAGACAATCACAAGTCAATTACAAGAGGACCAAACTCATGAACTACAAAATACCATTAATTCGGAAGGTACCAAAGTTCTATATTAGCTAATCAATTCTATACACGATCCAATATGTCCATGCACAAATTCAAGCTGACATTCATATTCTTCATGTCAAATGCTAATTGCTTGCCACTAAGAGACCGTCAAAGAACCAGAGATCAGGATAAACCAAACCCTCGATGAAAGATTTCCATGTCTCTGCAATATGAATTAGAGAGAGAGAGGAATTTCGTGGTCAAATTAGACACACATAGACGCCCTAGGTGTGAGAAAATACCTTGGAGCTGAGGAGATGAAAGTTTTGTTTCAAGGAAGAAAGGGGAAAATCATCTAATTCCATCTTTGCCTCTACCACCGCCGGAGAATCGCCAAATTTCATACAAGTGTTCGTAAAATCGAAGTGAAACAGTTTCCCAGACATGGGCTCTTAAGCAGTTTAACTGACCTAACTGGTAAACCGGCCGATTCAACCGTTCAAATCGGGTAACTTTTAGGCGGTCAAAAAAAGTGTTGAAAACAAATAAAAAAAGATTAAATTTTTTTTATTAAACTATGAAAAGTATATAAAGAATAATTAAAATAAAACGCATTCAAATGAAGTTGAAAATTAATGAAGAAAATGATTTTAAAAAATCGATTTGTGCCTAAGGATATTTATAAAAAATTTTGAAAAAAAATAGAAAAATATAAAAATGAGTATTAATGACCAAAACAAAAATGAGTATTAATGACCAAAACAATTTTTAATCTTTACCACAACGTCAAGAACATTAAAAGAATGCATTATAAACCAAATTTTTAATTTTTAGGATTTTATATACTTTTTTTTTTTCTTTTTTAAATACTTACCTATCACCAAAAGCACCCAAAACAATAACCCGCCAATGGCTGGTTCCTATCTAACCGGGCAATCACCGGTTAGATTGCCCAGTTTTTCCAACATTGTTCCATACACAATACAGGTCTTATAACTGATTTAGGCCAAAAAGTTGTTGGCAAAAGAAACAAAAAAATTGGGCATAAAGTTGAGGGGGAGATTTTAGAGGAGATGGGGTGAAATATCTCGTCAAGCATTGCATTCGGTTTTAGGCTTTCAGAGCGTCGAGTTCTATGAAAGAAATTGAGGCGCTCTCTCTCTCCGTTCAGGGTTTTCGGGCTTCCAGAGCATTTGAACGCTCATATATGGGGGGAGAGAGAGAGAGAAAAAAACATATGGGAGGAGAGAGTACGGAAATTTGGGAAAAAGCGGTCCAGTGGAAAATTTGTAAATACGAGGACCACCGGTTGAAGGGGTTAACCTGTGGGAGAGAAGGTTTTATCTCGAGATTAGATCCTCATCCGACGGTCCACAGCTAAAATCACAGGAAGCCCGTGTATTTTCAATACATAGGATCATTCCCTTTAATGTTAGGAGAGTATAATTATTCTTTGGACAAGCTTACTTAGCCTTCAACATAAAGCTTATATACTTCCCCTTATCCAACCTTTCACTCTCAATGGAGTACCAATCACAATGTCACGTTTCTACACCATTTTATTTTTTATTTTTTTTTATGAATTATTTTGACACCAAATTTTGAACATCCAATCATATATTAAGCTCGTACTAGAGAAAATATTAAAAATATATTTTTAATAAAATAAAATGATTAAAATACCCCTGAAAGATTTAAAAGGTATTTTGGTTATTATACGAAAAAATATTTTTAATATTTTTTATAGGTGCGCTCCAATGAGAAGATGGCACGCACCAAATTTCATACTCTTACAATTTGTGTAAAAAAAAACTAAAAATAAAATACTTTGAGACTTCGGATCTAAGATCAAACGGTGAATGATTCTCTTGATCAAAATTTGATGGCTGAATGGTAGGGGAAGCATAAATCTTTTATGTTGTAGCGGAAGTATAAAAACCTTTCCGTTATTTCTTTCCGTCAGATTTCAAATTAAGTGATAGTGAATGTCAAATTAATGGTTTATACGGTTCTCTTTCGTACCACTGAAACCTATAGAAGAACTTTAACAGAGAAGGAAGAATGTAGTTTCTACAATGACTAGGCATTATGATAAAGAAAAAATTGTTTCATGCAGGTTGGACCGCATTTCAACTCTATGCGGTCCACAGGTATAAAGCATCCATCTTAAAAATGAATGCAAATACATGGTCCAACTAAAAATAATTGTAGCTAACCGTCCAAATTTTCTCTTAATATAAATATTATTTCTAGTATTTTTTTTTAAAAAAAATTCATTTAGTCCCTGCACAGCCTTATCAAAAGATATTAAACTCCTTTGGGAGTATATTGTTCATTTAATCCTTCAAGTAAAACCGCACCTAGGATTAATTTAAGGAACCCAAATTTTGGTGACTCAACCTCTTCAAACCGTAGATTAACCTCAATAAAAAAAAAAAAATTCTAATTGCATCTTCTCCATAATTAAGAAGAACAAAAAAATTTGTCTCAAGATTAAATAGCGACCGTCCAGTTTTTAGAGGGTGAGTTCTAACAATTAGAAAACTCAAATTTCAAATTTTAGAATTTGAAAATAATCATCTAGTGATTATTAAGTGGTTCCCAGAATTTTAAATTCAAAAAAATCCTTAACAAGTAGGTCTTTTTACCGAGGGAGTATACTCATACTATACTCCCCTAAGAGTACGTCGCCGACTCTAATATAATCGCCAAGCATTTAAGGAGCATGTTGAGTTTATCACCTGGCCGGTATTCTTATTGTCAAATAAGAGGGCAATTAAGAAAAAAAAATTTGATGTGGGAAAGGTGTCCTTTCATAAAAATCTCTATATTCTATCATCTTTATGAATCCTATTTTTACTCTATAATGTTTGGCCAAATCCGAGATATTCACAATTATCTAACTTACATAATTTTTTTCAATTTGTATTTTTGACACGATTTTTTGCGTCCATTTTTTTGGAACAAAACCAATTTACTATCAATGTTTTGATTTGTTGATATTGCCGTTTGGGTACCTGAAAATTTATTACATGACAATAGATTACAAGGAAATATGACATTTACATTGTTTGGGTACACTTTAATAGTTAGAAAATGGAAAGAGATTATCCGAAATTACCCGAGATTTTCCCAAAAATCACAAAACCGGGTGAGGGGTAAAAAATCTATTACGCGCTCATAATCTTTGGTAAATCTTTGACGCGTGTCTCTCGTTCCCTATCCCCGCTTAAAAATACCAACCCGCCTTTTTCTAACCCGTCATTTTCCCTCTCTCAAACTAAGCCCTACTTTCTCTTTTTTTTTGAGTCATAATAACTGGTCTTCTTGAGTCATAATAACTGGTCTTCTTGAGTCATAATAACTGGTTTGCATAGCTACTCCCTCCCTCTCTAAGTCGCCCCCCTCTCTCTCTTAAGCTCTAATAACTAATTTACATAAAGTGCTTCGTCTCTCTTTAAGCGTTCCATCTCTCTTTAACCAGTTATTTTAGTGTGGATAAGCCCTACCTCTTTAATATCCTCCAATGCTTCAAAATTTTCTACTGCAATTACCAAACATTCTACTTTACTAATCAAACTTCTCAAAATTTTCTACTGTAATTACCAAACCTTCTAGTTTACTAATCAAACTTCTTCTCATTTTTAAATTTCTATCATAAAGATTTTGAATTTGGTGTCATAAATTTATTGCTTATTTGAAATTATATCGAGATATTTGAAAGACTTTTATAACAAATAAATAAAAATAAGGCTTATCACAATAAAAATATGTTATTCCAATCTTATTATTCCAATGACTTATCATGTTGAAACCAAAGTCGAATCATGTTAGAAGACCTGCGATTCCATGTAAGTGCCAAAGGCATATAAAAATAAGTAGTAAATGGTGTGATGATGAATTTAGAATGGTACAAAATGGTGTAAAAATTTAGTTTTTGAAATTGTGTAGAAATTTAGTTTTTGAAAATAACTAGTAAATGGTGTAAAAATTTAGTTTTTGAAATTGCCTTGGTAAAAATATCCTCTATGGTCTTCACTTCGAGCAAATGGAGTGTTAATAATTCCAGTTTGAACCTTTTCATGAACAAAGTGGCAGTCTACCTCAATGTGTTTTAGTCCTTTCATGAAATACATGATTTGAAATACTATGAATGGCAACCCGATTGTCATAAAACATTTTTATTGGCAGTTTCACTTGAAATCCGAGGTCCTGAAGGAGAAACTTCAACCAAACAAGTTCACTTGCAGTAGTAGCCATGGATCTATATTCGATTTCTACGCTTAATCTAGCGACTACATTTTGCTTTTTACTTTTCCAAGTGACAAGGTTTCCACCCACCATTGTACAGAACCCAGTAGTAGACCTTCGATCATTCAGACATCCAGCTCAATCAGCATCAGAATATCCGACAATATCAATTTGATTGTTACATTTTAGCCAAATTCCTCTTCCAGGGCAAGATTTTAGATATCGAAGGATTCTTTCAACAGCAATCATATGACTAGTTCTTGAAGCATGAATAAATTGACTAACTAGACTAACACCATAAACGATATCTAGCCTAGTAATAGTCAACTAGATTATTTTCCCAACAAGTCTTTGATATCTATCCATATTTTCAAGAGGCTCCTCTTCATTAGAAGTAAGTTTATTATTCAAGTCAACAGGAGTAGCAAGAGGTTTGACCCCAAGTTTACCAATATCTTTTAAGAGATCCAAAACATACTTTCTTTGAAGTATAAAAATTATCTTTTTGGAGTATGCAACCTCAATTCCAATAAAGTACTTAAGTTGTTCTAAATCTTTAATATCAAATTTGCTTTGAAAGCATCCTTTTAGCTTTGAGATTCATTCTTTCTCATTACCAGTTATTACAATATCATCAACATATACAAGGACAACAACAATTCCATTTTTTCCATTCTTACTGAATAGGGAAGAATCGGCAGAGCCCTTTTTAAACCCTATACTTAATAGAGCAGTATTCAGCTTTGCATACCACGCTCTCGAAGATTGTTTGAGTCCATATAAAGCCTTTTTAAGTCTATAGGTAAGTTCAGGATTTTCTTCTTTTGGATGACCTGGAGGAAGATTCATATACACTACTTCCCCAAGATCTCCATGGAGAAAGGCCTTTTTGACATCCATTTGCCATAGAGGCCAACCACAATTTACAACAATAGAGAGAAGAACCCGAACAGGGCCCATCTTGGCAACTGGAACAAATGTTTCCTTATAATCCATACCACAGGTTTGAGTAAAACCTTTAGCAACCAGTCTTGCTTTGTGTCTCTCAATAGTGCCATCACTATTGTACTTGATTTTGAAAACCCATTTGCAATCAATAGGTTTTTTACCTTTGACTAAATGGACTATATATCCCAAGTGTGATTTTTGTCAAGAGCCAAAAGCTCTTCCTCTATGGCTTTCCTCCACACAGGCTGAGAGTAAGCATCATTAAAATTACTAGGTTCAATACTATTAGAGATAGAACTCAAAAAAGCAGCAAACTTGGAAGAATTATTTTCATAGCAAATATGATTTTGAATAGGATGAGAAGCAGTATGGTAAGTAAAGAAGTCCTACAACCTTGAGGGAGGACACATAACAAGAGATGATTTGTGAAGAGGAGGATCAGGAGGATGGGCCACCGGAGTCCTATCTCTTGGTGTGTCGTTGTTGCTACCTTCATTTTCATTGTTACTTTCAACATCTTGATTGTCCCAAATTTCTTGATTTTCTTGATTCTCTTGATTTCTTTCATAAAAACTATTGTTTTGACTAGCAGAAATAGGAAGAGGACACTCCCCCTGAATCTTATTTTCAGAGAATTCAGAGTTGGTTTGAAAATAAGATTCATCCTCAAAAAACTGAACATCTTTACAGAAACAATTTTTTTAATGTAGGACTATAACACTTGTATCCCTTTTTTGTAGAGGAATATCCAATAAAAACACACTTAGTAGCACGAGAATCAAGTTTGTGGCTTTGATGGTAAAGAGTATGAGCAAAACTAACGCACCCAAATGAGTGCAAATGAGAGATATTAATCTTTCGTTTATTTAAAACTTCAAGGGGAGGTTTATCATGGAAAAACCCTACTGGGAAGTCTATTAATGAGATAACATGTTGTTAAAATAGCTTCAGACCAAAATTTCTTTGGAACATTTTTCTCAACCATTAAAGACCTTGCGAATTCAAGAATATACTTATCCTTCCTTTTGGTATCTCCATTCTGTTGAGGGGTACCAACACAGGAGGTCTGATGTATAATGCCAAGGCTGGTTAGGTACTCAGAAAATTTTTTAACATACTCAGTACCATTATCAGAACAAAAAAATTTAATCTGGCTATTGTATTGATTGGACACAAGAACATTAAATTCCTTAAAGGTATGAAAACTTCATCTTTTGATTTTAAAAGATATATCCAAGTTGCACGTGACCAATCATCAATAAATAAAACAAAATATCTATGTCCAAAATAAGAATCAACGGGAGCACATCCCCAAACATCTGAATGAACTAATTGAAAGGGTCCATAATTATTCATAGACTTCTGAAAAGGAAGTTTGGTTGTTTAGAAAATTGACAAGTGTCACAATCATAAGAGTCAATATGAAGATTAGGAATTAAAAGATGTAAAGTATGATCTGAAGAGTGGCCAACTCTAGCATGCCACAACTTACTATTGGAATACCTAGCCGCCAAGGCTTTATTTTCTTGATCAGAAATATATAACCCATTCGAAATTCTCCCTTCACCAATCTTCTTCTCCGTGGCCCGATCGTAAAAGACAACATTGTGAGGAGAGAAAATAAAATTGCAGTTTAGGTCTTTGGTTATCTTACTAACAGATAACAAATTTAAAGGAAATGATGGCAAAAATAATACTTTAAAATCATACAAATTAAAAATAATTTTAGACTTTCCAACACCATTAATAGGAATAATAGACCCATTGGCTATTGATACAGGAGACTTATTAGAAGATTTCTCATAACCGGTTAAGCACTTAAAATTACCTATGATCAGTAGCACCTGAATCAATTACCTAAGAATAAGTATTTGAATGAGAATGATAAGAGTAAGCTAAGGAATTGCATGTTTCCTGGGGAGAGTCTTGTTTGGAGGTATTGCCACTCTTACCATACTGCTGGAAAGATTGGGCAAGTTTTTCAAAAGTAATTTGTGAATCAGCTGTGGATGCTTGAGATCCAGTTCTATTGCCTCTGATATCCTTTGAAGGTCTCAGGTGAGGAAGTAGAACCCAGTATTGATCCTTTGTGGGGCCAATAGCTTTGCAACGATCACATTTAAACATGGTCCTTCCTTTATTATGACGCCCTCTACTACGTCCATGAAAACACAGCTTCATCTTGTTTCATTATTAGTAGACTTCTCATAATTTGCAGCAAGGGCAAACTTCACAATCAGTTCAGTGTTATTTGTATCATGATTCATCACCTTCTTCTTAGTTTCTTCTCTTAAGATAGTAGAGTAAACACTCGAAAAACTAGGAAGTTCAGCAGATATCAGTATTTGACTTTTTAAGCTCTCATATTCAGGTTTTAAAGTAATAAGAAATTGAAATACTTGATCTTGCACAACAATTTTTTGATAAAATTTAAGTCAGTAGTGGCAAGAGTATAAGTGGCTAACTCATCCCACATGGGTTTCAGAGTGGCAACCGACTCAGTTATTGATTTTTCCTATTTAACCTGGGATATTTCTTGTTTTAATTGATATATAAGAGCTATATTGTTTTGATTTCGATAAACTGACTTAATAGATTCCCATAATTGTTGGGTTGTGTCTTAGTGAGTGAATATTTCAGCAATTGTAGGTGCCATAGAATTCAAAATCCAAGACATTACCATTTGATCATTGGCTTGTCAATCTTCAAATGTAGGATCTTCAGCCTTGGGTGCTTTTGTTTTTCCATTAATATGTCCAATTTTATATTTCCCACCCAAGGCTAAAGTTGGGGCCTTTGACCAGGCAATATAATTGAGTCCATTAAGATGGGTAGTATTCAGTTTGATGCCAGTATTGGACTCAGAGTTACATGTAGAATACTTATAGTTAACATCCTTATCAGCCATAGTTCTCAATAAGAATAAACTTTTAACATCAATAAGAGGAGGCATCAATACTTACTACAAATGACTGAGCAAATCCAAAAAAATGAAGCACATAAGTTGTTGAAGAATTCCACTCACGAGCCACTAATCCTTGTAGATGTATTGGCGATCTTTGAAGGTATCATCACAAAAACCCTTCCAAACAGTTCGAACATCAATTAGATGGGCTTCCAACACGTCAACAAGGATGATAGGTGAGGCAAGTCCACATCAATAACTTGATCAACTTGAAGGAGCACAGAACGTCATCTTTTGCATTCCAAGAGAGCAATTTGCAAATCTTTAGATTTGCATTGTGTAAGGATCCCCTTTGGCTCGTCAGCTTGCGGAACCTTTGCATCAAAAATAACAACGTCCACTGCAAACCTAATTTGTAATCTATTTCCGTGAAATTTCCTTTTACCTTGAAATAATAGCTACGGAAAGAAACGATTGTAGAGAGAGCGAGAAAGATCCATGCTCACCATACATAAGCCAGGATAATATGTAACCTTATTATTAACATGGTGACTATATGGGATTCCAAGGATCATGGATCATATCCATCTAGGTGGGGGATACTCGGGAGGTTATGAGCCCCCCAGTTTGCTACAGCTGCATAAGGATCTACGTCCTATTATATATGGGAATGACATGTATATGAATACATGTATATGAATATATGTATCTTCTCTATCCATTAGTTCGTTATTTTTTAATAAATTGTAGTATGTTTAAACATCATATGGGGAGTATATGTATCTGTATTGTGACTCCTATGTTGTTTATTTATTGTATTTCAAGAGGAATTAGAAATAAGAATTGATGAGAAAACCCATCAATTGGGTGATTGGCATCTAACCAATGAGCAAGTTCTACTGATGAATGCATCTGGACTGGGCGCTTCATCTATTATCTAGACAGGTCAAATAGACCATCCCTTTGTAGCAGCCAATATAAAGAGGTGATGTTCTGAGACCAATTCTTTTTATTACAATATTCAAATTGATGAGATGACACCTACACTCTTTGATGCTCACGAGATCTTGGGTTTGGATGTGGATGGCGAGCCTGTTATCTATCGTCCAATTAGTGACTATCAAGAGTGTATAGAAAACCAATTGGGTGGTGTCTCCATTGGCGCAAACTTGATAGTCATCAAGCACTCATGGTTAAAGACCAAATTTCATAGATTGCCACCTGATGCAGGCCTTCTAGACGTGCTTAGGTACACCCGTGCCAACCTGTTCTTCCTCATCAGTATCCCCCATTTTCTCATATGCATCACAAGCAATAGTGCCAACTAGGTATTTGCAATTCTTCGAGGATATTGCGCAAGCTAACAAATATGCTTTGGGTATTGCAGCCCTCACTTATCTTTATCGTTCCATTATAAAGGCTTAAACTTTTAAGCGAAGACATTTTAGTGGCTCAACCACTCTTATGCTGGTAAATCATATTTTCTCATATTTACATAAGCATAATAGCTTAGACTAGTTTCCAAAAATAATTATAGGATATCATATCTTGATATAATGCAGTGCTTGTCCTATGAGCATATGAGGCCCATACTACATAGTAACCCTCCAAATTGGGCTAGAGCAAAAAGATGGGAGCCGCCAAAGAATTATTATGACAATCTACATAACCTGATGCCTATCATATGGCAGGAATTCGACAACCTCCAATCTAATGAGGTTAGACTAAATTCTGATGTTTTTAAGTCTTTGTTATTTGGATTGATTTTGATTGTTTTTAAGTATTTAGAGTTGTTTGCTAATTGATTGTCGTATGTAAGATTTCAAATCATATGTCAGGCAATATGAAATCCTATTTCAAGCCTAGGGATATCATTTCAAAGGATAGGACGCAGGCATTCAAAACTACAATGTGCATAACGACCCTAATATTTGATGACATTGCTGAATCATATATGCCAGACCATTTGCGCCGGTAGTTTGGAACAAAATAGAACATACCAAATAATCTCATCTATGTTGGTAAGAGGATTAATAGACATGGTGGACAACGAGATTCGAGGGAGGTTAATGCAAACAACATTCGACATTGGATTACTCGACATGGCTTCATCATGTCAGACATTGAAGTAGATGAGAACAACGAGCTCACCTCAAAAGTACAAAGCCTAGTACCACCGAGTCACTCATTCGATAATCCACAATGTTGCTAACCCACCAAAGGATATTGGATGACTAGACATAATCGCATCATGTCAAACAGTGAAGTGGATGAGAACAACTGGCTGCCCTCAGAAGTACAAAGCCTAATACTGCTGAATCACTCATTCAATAATCCACAATATCGTTAACCCACCAAAGAACATAATGCAACTTAATAACCAGTAAGAAGAAGAGGTGGATCCAGCACATGAACCACAATATATTATGAGACATTGTGGTATGAGGATTTGATGAAATGTTTCTATTGACCTAGAAATTGTTTTAATATTATAACTATCTATTAGTCATTCGAAATTGTTTTAATATTATACTTACCTATCTTGTTTTTACAGGTTAATGGAGTTCAGGTTAATACAACCCTGATAGTAGAGGCATTGGCCTTGCGACAGAAGTTGTATCTAGAAGGTTTGGATCATACTACCAAGGCGCCTGAAATTATGTCAAAGTATACGCCTATGGACCTCGATGAAATAAAAGTCAGGATGGAAAATTTACCGCGTCAAATAAATATTGACGAGGTGCACGAGGAAACTGATGTGCATGAGGAAACTGATGCTAAAGGGATGCACGACGAGCCTAAAAGTGGAGTAGTGGATGAAAGTTGTTGTGTTGTAGAAGACCTGACCCCTTCCACTAACATGTGGTTGAGGAGCCCATAAGGTTTAATACCTAAAAGAAGCAGTATCAGCCCAAGAGAAGGCGATGACTTTTAATTTTGTTTTATCTTGTTATGTACAATTGAAATTGTATTATTTATTGTTTAATGTAAGGAAATTTGGCTCAGATACTTTTAGAATCAGGGCAATTTTGTACTTTTGAGTGTTTTGTAGTATTCAATTTATGAAGAGATACATAACATTTTCCTATATCTTGTTCCTTGCTAAACTGTATCAAAAAGTCCATTTTCTCGCGTATGTGGATAAATTTTACGAAAAATTACAAAAAGCCCCCAAGACTCTACTTTTTATGCAAACTTACCCCCAACCTAACTTTTTCTCTTACTTTTTTCCCCAAAATACACTTTCTATGCAAATACCCCCAACCAAAAATAAAATAAAAAAATACCTAAACTACGCTCCATTATTTTAACCTTACCCATGCCTCTCTCTCCTCTATCCCACCAAAATAAGGGCTCCGACACTGTATAATGCGGTTCGGTAGTAGGGCTCCGACACTGTATAATGCGGTTCGGTAGTAGGGCTCCGGCACTATGTAAAGTACAGTCCAGCAGTAGGGCTCCAACACTGTGTAAAGTGTGGTCTCCGGCAATTTCAAAAGGTGGTCCGACAGTAGATATTACTGGATTCTAGGGCATCGGCACTATATAAAGGGTGGTTCGGCAGTACTCAGTTTCGGTCCGGTAGTTGTCTTAGGGCGGTCCGGCACTTGTGCGCTCCGGCAATGTGATAGTGAGCTTCGATAATGTACTATTAGGGTCCAAATCAACGTCAAATCTAGCCAAAATGATTATTGCGTACAAGAAGGGCATTTCTGTCTAAAAGAACTTTTTCCCTGGGGGTATTTGCATAGAAAGCTTGTTTTGGAGAAAAAAATAAGAGAAAAAAACAGATTGGAGGTAAATTGCATAGAAAGTGTGATCTTGGAAATTTTTGTAATTTTCCCTAAATTTTATACCTCCTACATGTCAATGGATGTTCTCATTTTTAATATTTTGTTTCATCATTTGTTGGATATGTCACCATCTACGAAACCGGAATCAAATGCCTGATGAAATCTTTGCTTTGTTATTGGTTTCATTATTTCTTATGAAGTGATACTTTCTTCTATCTTGTTATACTCTATTTGAACTCCAGATTGTTGTTGAAAGATTGTTTCATGTTTCCATTTAGCGTCTCCATGGAAATTTGGCAATGGTTTAGTTGTCTCATACAGTTGAACAAAAAGAGTTGACCCTGGGAAACTTCTCCCAATTGGTTAAGTGTATCTTTAGAGAAAACATTAGATTTATGTCTTATGCAAATTCATTATTATTTTAAATGTTGGAATTCAAAATATTTCTAATTAGCTTAAGGATCGTCCAGTGCACCAACTCATTGCTATAATCGTCAAATAAATAAAAACACATTAAAAAAAATCGGCACATAATTATGGTTAAAAAAAAATAATATCAGTAATTGAGGTTTTTGAAAAATCAAAACATTAAGATTTTCTATTTTTGAAAAACTGAAAATCATGGTTAATTTTCCAATAAGTTATTGCAAATTCAAACTACTTTTTTTGTTTTCCAAATACCAGAAACTTGATATTTTCGGCTTTCACAAACCAAAAATTTAAGATTTTCGGTTTTTTGAAAAACTGAAAAATCATGGTTATTCCAGTAAGTTACTGGAAAATCAAATTGCATCTGGTTTTAAAAAATTGAAAATTTTCAAAAACTAAAAATTAAGATTTTCGGTTTTTGCAAAAACCAAAAATTGTGGTCCATTTTTAGGTAAGTTACTGGAAATTCAAACCAAGTTGTTGGTTTTTCAAAAACCGAAACCTTGACAATTTCGATTTTTGAACAACCGAAAATTAAGATTTTCAATTTTTCAAAAACAAAAAATTGTGGTCCATACTAGAAAAATGAGACTATTTTTCGGATGTTAAAAAATTGAAATCCTTTAAAATTAGATTTAGAAAAACCGAAATATTAGATATTTGGTTTTTCAAAACAAAAATTTCCTCACATGTTGCCATAATTTGCTCACATGTTTTTCTTAAAATTTTCAAAACCATCATGGACCAAAATTTACTCACTCGTTTTTCTTAAATTCAAGGACTCCATTATTTCATAGTTTGCAATGACATTAATTAGCCAAAATCATACAAATGACATTCATTCCACAATACAATGACAGTAGTCCCCAAAAAAAAATTTATCAAATGACATTCCCCAAAAAATGATAAGTCGATACAAAAATGATAATTTGATACATCATTAAGAACCTATGATTCCTTAATGGCCTATCAGTTCTCTATAGGTCCTCCTATTATGACTCACCATGTCGCATCGATTGCACTTCAATGCCCTGGTGGAGGAGTGTTTAATCTTAAAAAGTTTTCGTTGCTTCTTTAGCCTACCAGGAAGGCGTGTCATCCTTGGTAGTAACATTATCATGTTAAACATACCAGTTAACTCAATATCACCCAGGGCATGCCCAAAGGGTGTTTGAAGAGCTCTTTTAAAGTATTCCATTGTGAAATACCGACTACAAAACGCAATGGCATCAAAGTGCATGTAGTTAATGGCCGCAACAACATGACTACACAGTATGCCACTGATTTGTCATTTCCTACAATTGCATGTCCAATGAGTTAAATCAACAACAAACTTCTCCTCTACCTATTGGATCTCGAACTGTGTATCCATGGCCAATGTAACTGTGTGTAAAAATCTTGTGTTCAACTTTTAGAATTCGAGTAATTCTTGGGCTTTCAATATTAGCATGACACTCAAGATATTAGCTAACTCCCTCTTCTCTTCAAACTTGCACATCAAATGTACTCTTAGATCTTCACACATATTGATGATTGGCTTATCCCGAGCAGAGAAACGACAGCTGTTGAATGACTCGGTCATGTTCAAGATAAGATGATTGTATCTAGCCCTTGAAAAATGGGTATTTGCTCAATGTTTGGAGGAATATTATTAATCCACTAGTATGCTTCTGGGTCGGCAGACTGTATATCAAACATTGTTTTATCAAACCCACCAATGGTCATTTTGCGAACAACCTTCCAAACCGCATGAGCAATACGGTTGTATTTGTTGACTTTTTATAAAGCTCTTGAAGTTCTTACTTAGATGTCACATATAGTAAGCTGGAAAACATGCGGGAAACATTTTGCTGTTGTTTTTAGTAGGCTTTTCTACCGATCTGATACAATTGTCATGGCAGATAGATTAACATGCTTATTTAATACATCACTCAAAATACTCAAGAACCAATGCCAACTTTAGTAGCTCTCCTTCTCGACCACTGCAAATGCCATTGGGAAGATGACATTATTTGCATCTATGACAATGACACACAATAATATGCCTTGATATTTTCATTTTAAAAATGTCCCTCAATATCCATTACTTGCCGGCATCCATTAAAAAACCCATGATGTAGGGGCGAAAAAGCAATAAATAGTTATTTAAACCTGCATTATTTTGTATGGATACGAACTTCGGTTATAGGGTTGATTCTTCGATGCTTCTTCATATGTAAGGGGATATCATTGTATTGTTGGTCATATGACCCATCTACTATCTCCCTAGCAACATTTTTGCCTTGCCAAGCTTGCATGTAGAAAAGTCTGATACTGTGATCACGCTAGACATCTTTTATAATGCCTTTCGTTGTAATCTTAGGTTGGCCATAAACATGAGCTTTAACCTTTTTTGCTACCTAATCACTACGAGCTAGGGGCTCACGAACCTTCCCCATTGGACCACTACATGTGTGCTCCTTAACCATAGATTTCACTTTGAAGTATATCGTACTGCCAACTCTTAAGCATCACACTTGTTACATACATACTATTGTTGGGTTTATGTGGCCTTTAAAAGCCTTATGAGTGCTTGTAAAATGAAATGATATAGTCGAACATGAACTCAGTGGAGTGTGGTTCCTCGTGGACCATACCATGCAAACGATGTTTCCCAATACCAAACTGTGCTTGACGATCTAAGACAATCGGTTGGGAAAAACTCATGTTACTTAGGCATGAAGAGCAAGTTGATGAGGCTTCATGGGTTAGCCCTTGATGAGGTCGAAGAACATGCCTGGATGAGTGAGCCGAGGGATTGTGTGACCCTTATATGTGGTGGTGCAAGGGCCAAAACCTCATCTATGTGCCATCACACGGCATGCATATTGATAGATCATTCGGGAAAGCCAGAAATTCACCTTTTAGGGTGAAACGTATGCATGTGCGAGAGATCTTCCTTTGTGCCATAGAGTTGTAGTCGCATCAGGTCTTGGTGACCTGAACTGGTCTCTAAGGGAGCACCTGTAATCCACAGACTGGGATTGCGATCCCTTGGCTCATCTATCAGGCTTTGGTAACTCACTAATGAGCCCTTACTTAGACTGTGGGCCATGAGAAACGCTAGGTTGGTCTGATAAAGCAAGTGTGGTCTATAGTCCACAGTTAAAGGTGGAGTGCTCCATGATTGTTGATTCAATTCCAAAACCATAGAGATTTATTTCCCATCAATTTAATTTAATTTTATTTTTTTTATGATAATGATTATTTTAAAATTTTTATTTGAATTTTTATGAACCATTGGATATTTTATTTATAATTTTTAGATTTATAAAATTAAATATATTGATTTTATAATATTTTAATATTCACTAAAAATTATTTTGTTAATTTTAAATGCATAACAAAAATAATCATGGGGGCCCATTGTGCACATTGGCCCACCATGTTTCTAGAAGGTGGGGCCCACATGTGCCTCCCATGGGTAGCACGCCCCACCTCTTACTACTTTCTATTTTATGAAATGTGTTGCTTTGTGTTCCATGTGACTTTCTGTCTTGGTAACTTTAAATTGTGACATGTGGTCAAATTATGGATTGAGTATGTATTGACCATATATTGACTTAATATGGAAGTAGATATTGACTTCATATATCTTTGATAGATTTTATAGAAAATATGTGTAGAGATGTGCTATTTTACAAAATGTATAATATTTAATTAAAATTAATTTAACTTATTTTCTATTGATGGGAAAATGGTTTAGGAAAGGGGGATAAATGTTCATAAACCTTCCATAATATTGATGACATATTTATGGAATGGATGGCTCAGATCTCTCACCCCACAAGTCACCATTGATCGACGGTCCATGTTCAATTTCACAAGAAGAGGCAAGCTAAGGAAAACCCTAAAAAACCCTAATTTTGTTCAAGCTTATAAAAAACGATTGTCTCTACCCAAAATCTCTACACCCTATCTTTCTGTCTCTCTCTCATGTTTGATCTCTCTCCCACATTGTGAAAAAGGGGCTAAGGGTTTAGGTTATGAAGTTATATTCTCTCTTCTATCTCTCAAGTATGGATTTATGGCTATGGGTTTTAGGGTTAGCAAAAAAAGAATCCATCTCTTTCAAACTAAGTTGCTAAAGGAATTCACTTAGAGTTTGAGTTTGTGATCAAAGGGATTCATGTTCCATTGATGTGGCTTGGCCAAAACTTGCTTTCTCGATTTGAGATTGAAGCAAGATCGTTGATCCCGCGCCATCTGATGGTGGTGACTCGGTGTGGGGTGTAATAAGCCCGGTTGAAGTATCTCCGGCACTTTTCTCTTTTATTTCTTGCAATCTCATTTTTTATTCTCAAGCATAATGCATAGTTATTTCAATAGCATCAAGTTTTAAGATCTTGGTTTTATTGTCATGTTGATTTTATTTTGAAGTATATGTTGTTGTAATAAGACCACCTGTAAGTTATCTTTTGCCAAAATAAAAAGGGTGATATAAAAAAAAAGTATTATTTCCCGGTAAAAGATCACATGGGTCTTTCTTTCACCTATGCCTAACAACTTGTCTATACCCACCCCCCTTCGCTTTTGACAAACTTCAAAATAAAAATTATTGTGAACTGCAAAATCAACCGGATAATTCTGACATTCATTAACATTTTTAAAATATTGGTCAATTTTCAAAACAACATCATTACCAATTCCTTTACATGGGATCTCAATCGGTTCAATATCATTTGTATCACGCTCTGATAGAAACTCATACTCGTTTTCTATTTGGATGAGCACCACTTGGATATTCTCTAAATGATCAGGTAAAGGTGTATTACCCCGAATATTAATAAAATATAGAGTATAAGTTGAAGCAACAGTTTATGCACATGGATGATTCAATTAAAGCTAATTAGAGATGATAATGTAAATTATAGTACTAGTAGATGGGCCATCACCAACAGGTTCTGCCGTTCGGAATTCCATTGATATCCTTTTCGGCTCTATTACAAATGCAATGTATATGACAATACTTGAAGACTCCCCTCCCAACACAAAAGATACATCTATATCGTCACTTATATCAATTAATTCAAAACCACTAGATAGACTCAAGTTGTGGTACATATGGGCAAGCTTTTTGTGCTTACCCTACAACATAAAACTGATATACTTCCCCTTATCCAGCCGTCCATTTTGAACAGAGGGCTAAGATTGCCCCAATCATAATGTCGCGTCTCTGCACTATTTTGTTTTTTAATTTTTTTCTATAAACTATTTTGACACCAAAATTTGTACATCCAATTCTCTATTAAACTCGCACTAGCTAAAAATATATTAAAAATATTTCCAATAAAATAAAATGATCAAAATAACCCTGAAAGATTTAAGGGGTATTTTGATCATTATATTTTATCGAAAAATTATTTTTAATATTTTTTTTATAGGTGCACCCCAATGAGATGATGGCACGTATCAAATTTCATATTCATGTAATTTATATAAAAAAACTAAAAATAAAATACTTTGAGATGTCGGATCTAAGATCAAACGGTGAGTGGCTCTCTTGATCAAAATTGGACGGCTGGATGGTAGGGGAAGCATAGATCTTCTATGCTGTAGGGGAAGTATAGAAACTTTTCCCGGTACATAATAGCCAACTTGTTTGGATCACACAACGTTAAATTCCTAAAATGACTTTTTAGTTGCTCCAATGAACTATTTTCATGGTATTCTATGACCTTCGAAAATCTTGAAAATCGACGGTCCAAAAATACGTTATCAAATACTATATTTTCAAAACTTAAAATCTATTTTTTTCTCATATCCATGCTTCTTGATGTTGAGATGATCAATTTATAGATATTTTAACATCAAAACAACCTCTACTAGTGAAATTTTTGAGCTTATTTTTGAGATAAGCTCAAATGTGATTGTTTAGAGCCTCGCCTCTATACTTTGCCCTTTAAATTCAGTAAGACGCCTCTATTCCCCTGCAACCGAGGAAAATCTCTTACGAGAGCGCCAAGAAAACGCACTCGCTCGAGCGAAGAAAGCGGTGAGGTGCTCTTTCGGCGCTAATAAAGTTCAGTTCCTCCTTTCTCCCTCTTTCCCCTCTTTTCTCCCTCTTTCCTCTCTTCTCACTCTAGGCGATCTTATTGCAGCGGCCCCCACTCTCTCTCTCTCTCTCTCTCTCTCCTCCTCTCTCTCTCAAAGTCAATAATGGAGTTGCTGAGGTCTCACCTCTCCAAACTTAGAATCCCCACTCCTTCGCATCGTGTTTACAAGCAAGAATGCTGCATTTCTTTTGATACACCAGTAAGCTTCTTTCCATTAATTTTTACCACAGTGTTCCTTTTATTTGTTTATATATCACTTGTTTCCATTACATGCTTATTGTTTTTTCAGGATCTCGATGTAGAAATTGGAGTTTGATTTTTTTTTGTTTTGCTTAAATTGCAGAGGTCAGAAGGTGGGTTATTTGTTGATATGAACTCCTTTCTCGCTTTTGGAAAAGATTATGTGGATTGGAATTATGAAAAGACCGGAAATCCTGTTTATTTCCATATTAAGCAAACGAGAAAGGCAGTTCCAGAAGACCGGCCTCTAAAGAAGCCGACTCGTTTAGCAATAGGTGATTAGTTGTTCTTTTTGGTTGATTAGTTTTTGTTCTTTATTCATCTTTTCCTTCTTCCTTTATTCGCTAACTTGGAAATTTGGAATTTCAATTCCTTAAGGTTTTATGGTTCTACCACTGAAAGAGAGAGACATTTGGATGCTTTCTTAGCTAGTATTCATTAACTTCTTGGCTCAGTTTCTTCCTCTTTTTATTCATTAGTATTTGTTTCCGTTTATTTTGATGTTTTCCTTTTTTATTTTGTTCTTTGGCACCTTAGTTGATTATTTATGTTCATTCCTCACTTGCATTCGGTTGTCGAAAACTCTTCATTTTTTAGGGAGTCCATCTTTTTCTGTTTAATTTTGTTTCGTTATCACGTGTCAGATATTCCAGATCATTCTTTGCTGGATCGTTTCATCTTTTTGAAATATAGATATTATTATGGTTATTAGTATCTGAATTATGAGGTGTAATGTTCTTCAGTAGTTATTATTGTGGTCTGTTCTACTTGTTGAATCTTATTTCCTTGATTGTTGTATTGTTTCTTCTCTTGGCGTATGATTTGGTGGTTGTGATATGCTCATGTGATAATTTTTTTTTCTGTTATGCTCTATTCTAATGTTGCAATGCCTTCCAGGTGAAGCTTTGTGTTCAAGAAAACATTTTATGTAGTTTTTTTTACTTATTATTTCTTCTTTTTCTTTGCTCCATTTGTCTTTCTATGATGAATATTACTAATCTGAATGGAAGGAGAAAGACAACAAAAATGTTCTTATTAGGTGATCTTCATGTGTGAAGGTTGTATACCTTTGTGAGATTACACATCTCATTACTTTTTTGAATGAATGCTTTCCATTTTATAGAAGCAAAGTATCTTCTAAATTCTGGACTGTCTTTCAAATAAAATCAAAAGTTGCAAATACCCATTCAAAACAAAACTACATGCAGGTGGATTCAACCATTTATATGCTGCTAGCAGAATATGCCTTGTCTATCCAATGTTTATGGGCTTGATGCAAACTACGCCATAATGTTTCTATGCCCACGCCAAATAATGTGTAGAGAACTTAATGAAATGCATTGGAAAATTTTTGGACTCTCGAAGAAATATGTATTCAGAATGTAAAGATTATTGTTCATTTTAGCAGGTGTTGAAGGGGGTTTCGAGACCAATGAACCTGAATATGAAGATAATTATAGCATCATCATATTGCCTGACTATGTGATGCTTCCATTCCCTAATGTTGAGTTGCCAGAGAAGGTGCTTTCTTGTATACTCAATTAATGGGTTGCTATTTTTAATTTGAGAAAATGGGTTTACTAAATGCCAAATTCATTTATCCAATTTGAGATTCTTTTTGACAGGTTAGGCAGGCTGCTGATGCTATTATGTTGTCAGAGGGAGCTGAAAGAAAGGAGCAAGTTGCATCATGGGTAGCTGATAAGAAGCAAGTGAGTGCATATGCCATGGACCTACAACAGATTGGCAATGGTGTTACTATACCTCCACATGGATGGAAATGCAGCAAGTGTGATAAGGCTGAGAATCTCTGGCTTAATTTGACTGATGGGACGATCCTATGTGGGAGGAAAAATTGGGATGGTTCTGGTGGCAATAATCATGCTATTGAACACTACATAGCGACAAAATATCCTCTAGCTGTAAAGCTTGGGACCATAACAGCTGATCTTGAAACTGCAGGTAATATGCTCTATGATTTGATGATTAACAGCTAAATTTCTTTTAAAGGTTAATAAATCAAGATAATAAAAAATCAAGTATTATAGATGAGTAATGTTCAGGATCAACAATGTGAATGGCATGAGTAATCTAGGTTTCATGGCTGCTTCAACTTTTAATGTCTTCTCTTGGATGTTGATGACATTGTTTGTATCATTCAGATAATTAATCAATTAATTTCATTATTGTCCTCTCATTGAGCTTTGTTCCTTGCCCCCTTTGATTAGGTTAGAAAAATTTATATTCCATCACTACCTGGAGTCAGTCTGTGTTTTGGTTTCACTTCTGTCCATATTTTTTGCAACTCTTTCAGATTTGGGTGTAAATATTTATGAAATGTTGTTGGCAGCTCAGATGTTTTCTCATATCCAGAGGATGAAAGTGTTGAAGATCCATTATTAGCTCAACATCTGTCATTCTTTGGCATCGATTTTCCATCACTAAGGAAGGTCAGATAATGTTTCTATCGCTGTTTACTGCACTTGAAAAGCTTTGCATCTTTTAAAGTGTATCAATATGCAATGAGTTTCATATCTTGTTGCACGTTGATAGAAGTGACTCTAACATATTGATTGGAATTTTAGTTCTTACAGAAGTATATCATCATTTACTGGGCGATTATTCTTTTTTTGTCATTCCTTCAAAATGAAAGCCGCTGCAAATAATTTACTGAGGTTTGCTATGGTCCATATTTTGAGACTTATTTTTGTACATTACAATATTAAAAATCTGGTTATCAATCTTACTCATTTCCTATGTAATATATGATGATTAAAAAAAATGTATTCATGTTCTTTGATCTATTCTGGAAAGGGTGATCCCAGGAAGCATTAGGGGTCAAGAAAGTTCATAAAACAAGCTTAGGAAGTGAAATATTGTATTATATGAATCGTACATGAACGTCAACTACAAAATTGGAATTCTTAGCATCTACTAGGCTTTTGTAAAGGCAGCATTTGTAGTTGTTAATTCAAGGATTTGTTTTAGGTTCATCTGTCACATGTTCACTCATGAATGAAACAGTTATTGTCCTGGCTCAACTATTCTCTTGAATGGAGAGAAAGTGCAGCAATATCTTTCTTTCCTTAGAATGAGAATGCTATATAATACTGGCTGACAGTATATATGAAGGCAATGGGCATTTGTGTGATTCATCTTTTCCTTATTGTTGGACTAGACGATTACTGATTCTTCTAGGACTTAGTGTAGATTGTGATGTTGGATTTACTAGAATTTTTCTGTAGAATAACCTGATTAATTCAGGACCTGTAGGCTGAAATGGCCCTTAGAGTCGCATTTACTACTCTCATTTGCATGCTTGAAAGGTCCAAAGGCATTTGTAGTTGAGACCTATTAACATGGCGGAAGCTTGTATGATATTTGCACAAAAATGGTAAACCTCTGGCCATGACATTAAGGACTCTGAAGTCCTTGCCATAAGTGTGAGGACTTGTTGGGGGGACATCCTTTTACTTTGTGAGGTGTTTCTATCAAAGTGAGGCAGATCTTGATGTAGCTGTAGTCATCCATGAATGTTTAAGTCTATTGCAAGGCATTGGTATTTGGTGGTCATGGAGAATGCCTATGATCATGTTGATTTGGGCGACCTAAAGCGAGAATGGGTTTCAGAGATCAGTTGCTTGGATTACAGAGTTGATGAGGTGTCAAACCTCAGTATGACTGGAAGCATTCATGTGAACTATCAACCACCTCTGTTTTTGCAGATACTACTCTCATTTGCATGACTTGAAGGGTCCCAAGGTCATAGGTAGTTGAGACCTATTAACATGGCGGAAGCTTGTATGATATTTTTACTAAAATGGTAAACCGCTTGCCATGACATTAAGGACTCTGAAGTCCTTGCCATAAGTGTGAGGATTTGTTGGGGGGGCATCCTTTTACCTTGTGAGGTGTTTCTATCACAGTGAGGCAGAACTTGATGTAGCTGTAGTCATCCATGTATGTTTAAGTCTATTGCAAGGCATTGTTATTTGGTGGACATGGAGAATGCCTATGATCATGTTGATGTGGGCTACCTAAAGCGAGAATGGGTTTCAGGGATCAGCCGCTTGGATTACAGAGTTGATGAGGTGTCAAACCTCAGTATGACTGGAAGAATTCATGTGAACTATAAACCACCTCTGTTTTTGCAGATGATGTATTATTCGTGTGATACTGATCCCTTACCACATGATGCTTGTAGGATGCTACAGAGATTTCTACAAAGTGGTCTTTGATTTGAGAATCAACCTGGGTAAGACTGTTTTGCATGGTTTTGGATGAGGCTTCTTTGCCAGGTTTACATGCCGCCAGGGGGAGGCTTCATCTATTGGTGGTCAAGGTTGACTGTTTGAGAGGGCATTCTCAGTATCTCTAATGGGAAGGGAGTGCGACACTTGTCAGGGCCACACCTTTTAGCATCTCAGTTTATTTCGTTACCATCTCGGGGGAGAGGTGGTAATGGTATCTATGACTTGTATGTATCATCTATGACTTGTATGTATCATCTATGACTTGTATGTATCATCTGTTCTGATGGGAGGATTTGTGCAAGCCGAAGTTGTGAATTGTCATAGAGACGGGTCTTGAGATTATGCATTTGAGGATAGCGAACAAGGGGAAATTGTATTAGCTTTTTGGGGAAGATTCCAGGACCCTCTGTTCTTTTTCTTTTATTGTGGGCAGGGGTAGATGGGAGGAGATATGGTTGTGAGAGATGGAAAAAAGGGATGGTGCATCACAGGTTGAGTTTTGACTGGATTTTGCAACTATGGGATCGCATCATAGTTGTGAATCAGGCTTTGAGAAATTTGGTTACTGTTTGAGTTTTTGAAGAATAGACACCTAGAGCTAGCCTCCATCTCATTGATTTTTACCCTTTTTCTCTAACTTTGAACCTTACTGGCCATCTGCTACCTTTTTCCATGTTAAAATCAGTGTAATCTGGGTGAAATTACACTGGATTGAATGGCCCATCCTCATTCTTGAGCCAATGATCTGGACTTTGGACTAGAATCATTTTATATGACTGGGAGAATTGTGACATTTATATTTATGTATAAAATATGTTACATTTATATTTTTGTATAAAATATGTTTAGGAACAAGAAGTGGATATAGGCATCTCATATAGTGGTTTTTTAGGACTGTTGTCTAACTCAATTCTTTTCTATAGTTTGTTTGATCTAGCTCTAGAAGACTTACTTTTCCTTTAGGCCAATTTCCATTGGAGGATTAAACATATGTCAGTTAATTTTCAGAGCAGATGTCAGCATGACAGCAACATTAAACATGTTACTATCGGTTCATACAAATACCAACTGGAGCTGCTGCTTTCAATTAAAACCTAGGGTTGCCAGACAATTCTTTGTGTTCTGTGTATTTTTGGTGTTTGAGTTTCATGCTTGAGTGGGGGCACTCGATCACAATGTCCTTTGTTCTTTGTGCCTTTGTTGAATGAATAGGCTTGGTAGGGGACATTGGATGCTCAAGAAGCAATTTAGATTCATTATCTCCCTCCCGTGGGGCCAGAGAGTTGTGAGCTGAATGGTGTACGAGGTGCTTGGTTTCTCTCAGTTCTAGATTTTTATGAATTAAGATTTAAGAAGTCTGGAAAGTCTGTTGGTACTGTAAGTTGTTTCTAGTACTCTTCGGATTGGTGTAACTTGTTCCCACTCATTTTACTCTACTTGGTGAAAGCATCAATATGTCAACTTACATTCCTTTCCAAGTTGGATTCATGCCTACAGTAATTACATATATGGCTTTAGACTCGAGATTCCCAAAGAAAACCTATTTGACTTTTGAATTCTGAACTTTCCTCTAGCTTGAGTGCAAGCAAGTGATTGTATTTCTTCTATTTGCAGACTGAATTAACGACTGCT
The DNA here is from genome assembly GCF_000471905.2 of Amborella trichopoda. Next base: position 708,033 of record NW_006497083.1, read on the forward strand.
GAAGAAGAGCTTGACCAAAATACCAATTTTGATTGGAACCGTATACAAGAGAGTGGGCGGGAAGTGGAACTGCTCTTTGGACCAGGCTATACAGGGCTCATCAATCTTGGAAATAGGTAAGTCTTATTCTTGGTTACTGCTATGTGAAATTTCTCAAATCTTGATATCCTATCCTTCTCTGTTCCTGCTGTGTGAGATCTTGTGTTCCTTCTTTTGAAACATGTTTATCCCGTGCTCACATTTGTTTTATACTTTGCAGTTGCTATTTGGCTTCTACTATGCAAGTAATATTCTCAACAAATGCTTTTTGTTCTCGGTCAGTATTGCAATGTATACTGAAGTTGGTTGCTTTCTATATAGAATATTACTAGTGAACTAAATCTATTTTGTTTATTGAGAACTTGTTTGCTGGCAGGTATTACGAGAACTTGAGTTTGAAAGAGTCATTTGGAAGGGCTCCTGCTGATCCAACACTAGATTTGAATATGCAACTGTAAGTTTTACTGTTATTACTAGGTGTTTATTTTCACATAAGTGTTTCAGAGAAAATCTTGTTAGATTGCTATATTCTTCTAGCAGCTAGCCTTATGTGGTGTAACTTGTTGTGTAAACTTGTGATTGAGTGATATTTGATCTGTCTCGGAATATCACAATAGGTATCCTATTTGGGGAATTTTTTGGGTGAACTAATTCTGGGTTTTGTTCTTGGGTATTGTGTCCTTCTAGAGAAATCCCGATTCTTGTGACTGAGGTTCCAATTAATGGTCGCTGGATTCTTTAGTTTTGAAAAATGTCATAATTCTCACTAGAGCAGTGTTTTGAAAAATAGTTCTGTGGGGTGGATCGCGCACCGAACTTTCCCAGTCTGGATCGGCAATCCGGCAAAATAAAAATAAAAATAAAATGAGAGAGTATATGGTATGTTTTCTATCATATATTCTAAATAAATGAGGTGCTCACATGCTCTTAACTGCAAGTACTGAGGTTTGATTCCTCCCCTTTTATTGAGGTTCAAAAAAATAATTGAACTTCCCTCCTTCAGTAATTATTTCAGCTTCAAAAATGCAAAGGCACTGATCAAACCGGTCACAACGTCTAGCCACCTAGGCTGCTCAATCCATATGCTAAATTACATATAAATTCTATATTATATAATATAAATTAGGGAAAATATCTCCATACTCCCTATTTTTAAGTTTCATATCTCAATAGACCCAAGAACTCAAAAGATATCTTGTAGCATAGAAATCTTAACTTTTATATCTTCTAACCCCCTATACTTATTTTACCCATTTTATTTCTTTTCTTTTAACCCAAACAATTTGTTTAAAGACAACTCTTTGTAAACCACGTCCTTTCTCTCTCTGCACATGATATTCTCCTCATTTCTCTCTTTCTCTTTCTACGATGACTCTCCCCAACCCCTTGTCTCTCTCTCACCGTATTACCCTTCTCTCTCTCAAGTCCTAATTTCTCTCTCCTTAGTGACTCTCCTTAATTCCTCTCTCTTTTTCTCTCTCACGTCCTAATCTCTCTCTCTCCATAGTGACTCTCCCTAGTTCCTCTCTCTTTTTCTCTCACTCTCCCTAATTTTTCTCTCTCCATCCTCTCACCCTAATTCCTCTCATTTTCTCTCACTTTCCCTAATTTTTCTCTCTCCATCCTCTCTCTCTCTCCATGAATCACCGCAATTCCACTCTTTCTCTCATCGTGTTCCCCACTTTTTCTGTCCCCCTCCATGTCGTCATTCTCTCTCACGTCTTAATTTTTCTTTTTCCGAACTCCTTTCTCTCCGTATTACCTTAACTCTCTCTCCATCTATTTCTCTCCAAACCCCTATTTTGCAAAGTAGTCATCTCACTACTCATATAAATCTCTCTTAGCCATATGAAAGGCATGTAATACGGATGGAGAGAGAGACGGATGGAGAGAGAGAGTTGGGATGAAGAGAGACGGATGGAGAGAGAGAGTTGGGATAAAGAGAGAGATGGATGGAGAGAGTTGGGTAATATAGAGAGAGAGATAGGGTTGGGGAGAGTTACCGTGGAGAGAAAGAAAGAGAAATTAAGACGTGAGAGAGAATGATGGCATGGAAGGGGACATGAGAGAGAGAAAGAGTGGAATTGGGGAGATTCATGGAGAGAGAGGTTGGAGAGAGAAAAATTAGAATCATGGTGGAGAGAGAAAAAGAGAGAGGAATTAGGGAGAGTCACTATAGAGAGAGATTAGGGCGTGAGAAAGAAAAAGAGAAGGAATTAGGGAGAGTCACTATGGAGAGAGAGAGATTAGGACGTGAGAGAGGGGTAATATGGTGAGAGAGAGAGAGGGTTGGGGAGAGTTACGGTGGAAAGAGTAAGAGAGAAAAATAAGGAGAATATCATGTGAGAGAGAAAGGATGTGGTTTACAAAGAGTTATCTTTAAATAAATTGTTTGGGTTAAAAGAACAAGAATAAAGTGGGTAAAATTAGTCTAGGGAGTTAGAAGATATAAAAGTTAAGATTTCTATGTTCCAAGATAACTTTTGAATTCATAGGTCTATTGAGATATGAAACTTAAAAATAGGGGGTATGGAGATATTTTCTCTATAAATTATATTAAACCCACCATTAGTGAAAAACAATCATGTTGTACAATTTGGCAGTATAATAGAAATGATCAAAACTTAGAAGAATATAAAAATGCTAAGAAAAATGCTAAAAAAATAGGGTAAGGCTAAGCTAAAGGCATATGATAATCTATGCAGTAAACTGGAAACAAGAAAAGGTGAAAAACATGTCTTCAAATTAGTAAAAATGAGAGAGAAAAAGTGTAGGGATCTATATCATATTAAATGCATTAAGAGTGAGGATCAAAGGGTCTTAGTGAATGATGAAGATATCAACTAAAGGTAGAGAGTTTATTTTAAAAAATTATTAAATGATGAACACAATGAGAACATAGTGGTAAAAGGAACCGTTGACATAAATGAGGGTGAAGGTCATAGATATATTCATAGGATTAAGATATCGGAAGTAAAAGAAGCTCTGAAGATGATGAAGATAGGAAGGACTTTAGGATTGGATGGTATCCCCTTTTTTTGAGGTTCAAAAAAATAATTGAACTTCCCTCCTTCAGTTATTATTTCAGCTTAAACAATACAAAGGCATTGATCAAACCTTTGACCTTGTGGCCTTTAAGTCACAAGGTCTAGCCACTTAGGCTGCTCAATCCATATGCTAAATTACATATTAATTTTATATTATATAATATAAATTATATTAAACCCACCATTAGTGAAAAACAATCATGTTGTACAATTTGGTAGTATAATAGAAATGATCAAAACTTAGAAGAATATAAAAATGCTAAAAAATAGGAAGTAAGGTTAAGCTAAAGGCATATGATAATCTGTATAGTAAATTGGAAACAAAAAAAGGTGAAAAAGATGTTTTCAAATTAACAAAAATGAGAGAGAAAAAGTGTAGGGATTTAGACCATCTTAAATGCATTAAGAGTGATGATGATGAATGATGAAGATGTCAACAAAAGGTGGAGAGCTTATTTTAAAAAATTATTAAATGATAAACACAATGAGAACATTGCAGTAAAAGGAATCATTGGTATAAATGAGGGTGAAGGTCATAGATACATTCATAGGATTAGGATATCGGAAATGAAAGACGCATTGAAGATGATGAAGATAAGAAAGACTTTAGGACTAGATGATATCCTGATAGTGGTTTGGAAGTGCATGGGGGAGATTGGCATTGATTGGTTGATCAAGTTGTTCAACAAGGTGTTGAGAACAAAGAAAATGCCAAACGAACCAGAAAAGTATTGGGGTACCTACTTATAACAACAAAGGAAATATACATAATTGTGCGGAACGATCGGTTGAACAAACTTATGAGCCATAATATGAAGCTCTGGGAGAGAGTGATTGAGCAACGATTAAGACATGAAACGAGTGTATCAGAAAACCAATATCGTTTTATGCCAGCGAAGTCAATAACCAAGGCTATTTTCCTACTTAGGCAACTGATTGAGAAGTTTAGGGTGAAGGGAAAAGACCTCCACAAGGTCTTTATTGATCTAGAGAAAGCTTATGATAGAGTATCTCGATATTTGATTTGTGCGTATTGGAAAAGAAAGGAGTCTCTAGACACTATATCGACTTGGTGCGAGATATGTATGATGGAGTGCTAACTAGTGTACGAACAACTAGTGGAGAGACGAGTGAGTTTTCAGTGACAATAGATCTACATTAGGGGTCAGCATTGAGTTCATACCGCTTTGTCTTAGTTACAGACGACTTGACTAGGCATCCTACAAGATGAGGTACCGTGGTGCATGTCGTTCGCAAATGACATAGTTTTGATCGATGAGGCCTGAAACGACATCAGAACTTTGGAAATTAGCCGGACTAAGAAAAATTATATGGAATGTATGTTTGGTAATAATAGAAGAAGAGACAAAGAAGTAATTAAGATTGAAGGCTAGGAAGTATCAAGAAGAGCACACTTTCAATATCTTGGGTCAATAATCCAACAGAATGGAGAGATTGAGGAAGATGTTACACATAGAATTAGAGTTGGGTGGGCGACGTAAAGATGTGCAATCAGAATTTTATGTGATCATGTCGTACCAATGAAGCTGAAGGGCAAGTTCAATAGGACAGCTGTGAGACCATCTTTGCTTTATGGGGCAGAATGTTGGGCAGTCAAAAAATAATCTACCTATAGAATGACTATAGTGAAGATGAGGATGTTGAGATGGATGAGTGGTAAGACAAGAAGGGATAAAATTCAAATGAATACATTTGGAAAAATTTAGGTGTGGCACCAATAGACGATAAGTTGAGAGAGAGTAGACTTAGGTGGCTTGGCCATGTGTGGCGCAGACCCAGTACAACACCCGTTAGGAGGTGTGAGTTAGTTCAAGTGGAAGGCTAAAAAATGGCAAGGGGTAGGCCCAAAAGGATATGGTTGGACGTAGTGAGAAAAGATATGGGAATTTATGGCCTCATTGAGGTTATGGCCCTTAATACTGATGAATGACGGACCATGATTCATGTAACATACTCTAATTAGTTGAAAAAAGGTTTTGACAATAATGTGATATTATATTAGATCTAATACAATACCAGTTAGGAGGTTCGATTTGATTCAAACGGAAGGTTCTAAAAGGGTAAGAGGAAGGCATAAGGGCATGAATGGAAGTACTGAGAAAGATATGAGGACTTATGGTCTTATTGGGGGCTGGCTCTTAATAGAGCAGAATGACATAATAGGATTTATGTAGCCGACCCCAAACAGTTGGGATAAGGCTCTGATGCTGATAATGATGATAATGATATTATATATTATATATTATTATTGTATATTATATTCATGGTCTTCAAAATAAAAAAGGCTGCTAAGAGGACTCTAACTTCCAATGCTTATGCAAATAACTATGCATTATAGCCAGCATGGCTATTTTGACTTATGTTATATAAAAATATATATTATATATTATATTGTGACCAAATGCCCGATTTTGATAAATTTTTTTTCATGGTTTCAACCGATTTCTGATCCAAATCGGTAATTTTTCAAACATAGGACTTGAGAAATCCCAAACTGAGTGTATTATATAGACCCATGAAAAGGTTTGGGGTTGTGTTATTGTGGCTTAGAGTGTGAAGGAGTCTGACTGAGTCATTCATGTTCATGCTTTGCTTTCCTTGTTGGAGGATTGGTGTTATCTTGGTTTGCGCTCGAACCATACAGCTTGAGTCTAGCTTGACTAATGGGTGGTAAGCCTGAGCTTGGCTTTGCATGCCTTGTTTGCTTAAACAAGCTCATAAAGAAGCCTACTCAGCCATGAACAAGCCAATCGAGTCAAACCAAACCAAGTCAATATATAAACAAGGCAAGCATAAGGTATACTTATAGCTACAATTGTTTCTGAATTTTACATATATGAATGTGACCATTGCATGTGACCATTGATGAAGGCAACCAAACCAAGTTAATATAGGAAAAGTATACAATAAGACCATTGATGTTTGGGACATGGAGGTCACCATTAATCTTCACCATTGGATGTGAATTGGGTGGTTAAATTTGTTCTATTGACCAGGTTCAAAGTTCAAAAGATTTTTTTTTTTTTTGTGACATACCCAAGCTATCAGATTTCATCCGATGGTTACAAGTAATTATGACCTCCTTGTACGAATGGTAAATGGTCCCTTTGTATACAATCGCTATTAATATATAATATTAATGGAAAATGACTAGATCCGCTTCACTACAAATTGCGGTTCACATGGACCCTCAGGTCCGCGTACAGCTTGCTGACCCCCCTCTTACTATATTTATTTTGGACCAAACCCTCCCCACCTTTTTTACATGTCCTTGTTCTTTACAAGAAAACCAACCCAATACAAAATCTGTTACTTGCTCATTCAAAGCTGAACTTCTATCATTTTCTCTGATGTTCCCTCTCTCTTTACCCTTTCACCCAACTGATATTTTTTCTCTATCCTTCACTGACTCTCTCTCAACCCCTTTCACTCTCTCTCTACAGTAGACTGAACCTGGGCTCTCTCTCTTCTCTACCACAAAACCGAACAAGATCTCTATCTTTGTCAAATCTTTCCCCCAAAATTGAACTAGCGCTCTCTCTCGCAAAACCCCAAAAATTCCTTAAGAAAACTCTAGTAAAGCTTGCAAAGTCAGTCATAAATCCATGAGAACATAGAATTGAAGACGATGCAGATTTTGTATCTCAAGTAAATGGTTCATGAGCTGTTAACAAAAGAAGAAGAAAATGGTTTGTGAAAGTGAAATCGAAGTAAACAGGGAATGCAGAGGTTGAAGAAGAGTGATGAGTGAAGGGGTAGAGATAGAGTCAATTGGTGGAGAGAGAGAGATTTCATTTTGGATGGGTACGATACATATTCTGGACAGGGTTGGTATTCTTAAAACGAACATAGACATTTCCATACTCTCTATGGTTAAAAAAGGTGGGAAGTAGGGTTTGGTCCAAAACGTAAATAGAAGGGGGTCTGTGGGCTTTACATGGAGTGGAGGGGTGGACCGCAATTTTTAGGGGAGAGGTCCATGTCGTTTTCATTATTATTGATTATTATTGTATTATGATTCATGAATACTTTTATATGCTTAGCGAACTAGTGTTGTACCATGTCGACACTAATACTAATATGGGCACTGCTAAGATACTTGTAAATATAAAATGAGTAATATGAAAAATATAATACACAAAATACAATAGTTATGATATGGCATATTTATCTGTTGAGTGCATATCTATATGTGAGCCAAGCTATAATATATATTTATATATCAGACAAGATACTCATATCCACATTTGTATCCTGGATTTTGAGAAATGCATAGTCATATCCTATTTCTCTGTCTCCATCATGACATTTGTATCCATATCATGGCATCTTATACATTATTTACTAAATAATGTCTAGTCAAGCTCGAGCCGAGCTTGCCTCAGCTTGAACTTGGCTTGAGTAATGAAACAACCTATCCAGCTCAGCTTAGATTGTCTTGGTTAGTTGTGCTGTAAAATGGTCTTCAAGCTTTGCTCCTTAGAAGCCAAGCCTAGTTGGCTTGGCTTGTTGACACCCCTAAGGGGCGTTTTGATTTTTGGAAGATGCGCTTTTGGAAATTGTCTTCCAGGGAAGTAGGTACCTTGAGTTCTATGATCCCTCATGGAATTGGCGGTATCCACTTTTTAGCCTTAAATGTATGGCAAGTGAATACCGCAGTATCCACTTTATTGCATAGTTGTTAGGAGCGGGAGCAGGTGCTGGAGCCTCGGATCGAGTGTAGGTGATGCCAGTGCATAGGCTCACAGGTGATTCATTATGTTCAATGAAATTGGGCGTCTGAAGAAGGTTGGGATTGTGATGCACAATTCTTCTTCGCCATTGTTCCAAAAGTTTATGAAGATTGGTGCTGTAAAATTGAGATAGAGATAATGGGTTATGGTTGGAGAGGGGATTCTAATGATCGGTTGCTGCGGATTTTAGAGAGAGAAATTGGTTGGAAGAGAGAAAAATGGATGATGAGTGCCTGTAAATTTGAGAGTTTTTGGCCGGAGAGAGAAGGAATAAACTTTTAAGATGTCAAAAAAACCATAGATAAAATTAACACAGTATTTTCTAGCCAAAATAGTGCTAATGTATTTCCGAGATTTTTTTCCAGACATAGCCAAACAGGAGCAATGTATTTCCCAAGTTGCATCTAGATACTACCCAAAGAGTAACAACCCATTTGCAGGTAATGTATTATGTCAGTAATGTATTATGCCAGTAATATATTTTCTAGACAATATATTTCTGGGTATCCAAAGGACCCCCTAATGATTTGTTGATGTGTGATTTTTGTCAAGATTCATGTAGAGGATAGAGGGTGTGACAGTTACATTTTTTCTGTTTTGCTTTCCTTTTTCTGTTATTGTGTTCAATTTTCTGATAGAACTCAGTTCAGTCCTTTTTAGTCTTTTAAAGCTTTAACTTCAGAAGTATTTAAATACATTTTCATGTTGAAGAGATGTAGATTATTTAAATCATGCGCTTTTTCTTCTATGGCAGTTCAAAGCTCGCACATGGGTTGCTATCTGGGAAGTACTCAGTTCCTGTCCAAGAGGTATATAAGCATGGTCTGATTGTTTTTATTATGCCTTTTCTTTCCTTGGTCTTCAAATTGACATTTTGGTGCATTTTTCCACCAGATAAATGAAGCAAAAATTATTTTGGACAAAGCATTAAGTCCTGTAAGTTTCCTCATTTAGCCAACCCCAATTAGTTGGGAAAAGGCTTTGATGATGATGAAGTTTCCTCATTAGAATAAATGGCAAACATTCTACATTCTCGTTGCTGTGTTTTGCTTTTTATGTTCTATTTGATTCTTTTCCCATTCATCCCTTCTATCTGTGAGCTTTCTGTAAGAACTTAGGGGCAGTTTTTCTTGATCATGTGACAATTGTGATTGGAGATCAGTTTTGATCAATTGGTTGAAGTACGAGCATTTCTATTTTTCCATGACTCACATCATTGTAGTGTGGATCTATCCATCATAATATTTTAGATTTTGCTTATTGATCATTGTATACTTCTATTGGTCCCCCTCAAATCTCGAAGGAGTCAAGTTTTTGTGGGTTTTACCTGATGGAAGCAAAGCACATGGAACTGTTTTTGGTAAAGTTAAATACTAATATTGAAAAATAATTTATAATATGGACAATATTATGTATGTTTCTTTTTATATATTTTGATGGTTATTATTCTTTCAGTTAACACTTTCAGAAAAAAAATAAAATCAGATAAGTATTATTCTTTTGGTGGAATATTTATGATTGTTCAAAATGATTACTTGGTTGCCAACTGGGACTCGGTGCCCTTCATTTTGAAACTTGACAGAGAAGTAAGTGTTTAGGAAGGAAACCATATACATCAACTTCCACCTCATTGTGCAAGCAAATGTAGATGCATATGAAAATATGGAAGAGGTGACATGATCGAAAGTGGAGGGGGTCCCTCCCCACAATAATTGAGTCTCTATGGACTGCATCTTGAGCTAGGAGTCCACCTTGTAATTAGCTATTCCCTGCGCACATGGAATGTCACTGAACTATTAGAAAGATTATGAATATCCTCCATGATGTCAACAATTGTTCATGGGAAGGCACCATCTGTTATGACATTCATCGTTATTGGACACACAATGAACCAGAGTACTAGAAACTTCGAAAAAAAAAATGAACAGGAGCACTGGACATGAAAGCTGAGTTAGGAGGGCCATAGATCTTGCAAACCTCGGTATCATTATTGGACACAGAATGAACAGGAGAATTGGACACTTTGAGCCCAGTCAGGAGGGCCATGGATCTCACAAACCTTGGTATCTTTATTTCCGGCAAGACCTTCAAAATCGATCTGTTACATATTCACATGTACCCCCACTCCTGGGGCAGGGTATCAATGGACTACCATCAAAGATAAATTTCATAGGTCCCATCATACCTGGAGCTGTTCATTCAGGCTTTAATCCACAACCCTCTCCACTCATGAACTTGTCCTGAATGGAAAATTGCGGACTGCTTAAGGACTAAAGCATACATCAATTTATTTTGACTTGTTACTGAAGTAAATTTTTATCCGTAGATAAAATTTATGTAGACTATACAGTCAACAGCATAAAAAAACATTTCTGTAGAATATACATGAGTTATGGGTCTTAGCATGCACAAAATATATGCACAATGACAGGATTTAAGGGAAGAGCTGAATTTTCCTGAGGTAAACCTCTTTAATCTCTCACTTCTCTTGGGTGGTTATAATCCCTCCCTACCTTGGGAGGTTTTGATCCTGTTTGCCATCCTAACAACATGCTAAAGTGAAATATTCAATGCTTTATTTTCCAATTCATCTACTATACTTCGAGGAAATGCACATTCATCTTGTAACTTTTGAGGAAATTTGACTTCAGGAAGCAGTTTTCCTTCTGGTAGTTGGTTGGGAACTGGTAGGTGGTTGGGAAAGTGCTTAGGTAATGACATCCCTCCATCAGGAAGGATCTCATTTACATGTGAACTCCATAGGGTCTTGTAAAATCATCCAGCAATATTCTTCACATTCATGTGGAGAAGCCTCCAACCAAAGATGAGTTAAGATTGCGGAAGGAGTTTTCCATTGTATAATAGTTTAGCTTCATAAAAATGCACGAGTTCACTTAATGCCTACATCCTACATTGCAGTAGTGTGTGTATTTGGATTCTTTTCTTCCAAGTGCCTCTTAGATGCTAAATGCTGGAGTTATCTAACCGAGAAATGCCACAAATTTACCAAATTACTTATCCATGAAGATCATGTTTTTCCGTGAGGGTATGTGTGATAGACCTATATTAAACTCTAGTTAGATAGGGTTAAAGAGATATTTTATAGCACTAAAACGGATCACGTGAGATTTGAATATCTTCACCCCAATAACAGAATCCTCATAAAAACGGGTCGCACTTGAAATTTAGAAGATTGAAAAAAATGTTAACTTGTGGGTTTGCGTTTCTCTGTCAAAATACTTCGTGGGATTTGCTACCCTCTGTCTCTCGTGCCAAAATGTTCTGCCTCTCACTCCATTTATCCCTACTGAACCTCCTTATGCAGTCTCTCTCCTTGTTTCCCCTTGTGTGATCTCTCTCTCCATTGCTGCTATACAAGTGTTGAAACTCTCTCTTTCTCTCCATCTGAAACTCCACTTTCTCTTTCAAGCTAATCTCTCTTGGGTTCCCACTCCAAGCTGACTGCAATCTACATGCATGTTGCTTAAGGTAGGACTTTTTTATTCATCTGAAAGCCCTAACCTGGTATTTATTTATTTTCTTGAAATGTGACCCTAACCTTTGCTGGTATAGGTAGGTGAAAATTCAATAAAATAGGATTAGATGAAGTAAACTTCATTTTCTGATGAGTATAACCATTTTTTTATATCGGCCTGATATCGGTGATTTTGTTACCCTTGTCCACATCTTTCTCTCTCCTGAATTGGGAAAGCTCTGAGAGCAAAGTCTCATGAATCTGTACAACTAGTTTCATCATCAATTCCATCTGTAGACATGGAGGCCAAACTTGGTGCATTACTTAATATATTTTGACTCAATTAATGGGCACCTCAGTATACATGGGGTTCTACTGGTGTTTTTGGATGTGTACCTGTGCTAGCATGTTGTGAACCTTGTTTGCTATTTTAGCATACATACCTCTTGCTGCCCGAAGTTCACTGTTATGCTTTGATAAGGCCTCCTTTAGCATCTTTGATTCCACCTCCAGTAGCAAAAGGCAAGAATTTAGAAACTTGGGACCCTTCTGGCCATGTTGAGCATGGTCTTGGGCAAATTCAGTATTTGGGGCAAGGCAAGAGGTTGTCTCAATAAGCTTTTTCTCTCATAAGAGTGAATCTTGCTTTCAAAAGGACACAAAAGGAGACTACTTTATGTTCATACATAGATAATTTTATACCTACAGGTATACCTACATGTATGTGCGTAAACATGTAGCAACTCTTGTTTTTCTTTCCATTGGTATTCATAGGAAAAGAATGTACTTTCACCCGCACCGTCTTATGTGCCAAGAATCCATATAATCATATTTTCCAAGCATATCTATGAACGGTCATATATTAAATTTTAATGTTGCCTTCTATTGATGTTTTAAGAGACCCATTGGCATGATTGTCTTGCTTTAAAGAATGGAAGCCCCACCCTATTTAGTAGATAGAAGATACCAGTTAGGTACAAATCAAATATGTGGCGAATAAGAAAAAAAATCAAGAAATTCTGATTTTTTTTCAGCCAAACAGTGTTAAATTTCAAATATATGACAATTCAAAAAGAAGGTAGACAATCAAGCATGCACAAAAAAACACAATATACAGAAAGCAGGCAATGCCTTTATTCAGATTTCCAAAAATTTGGATTTATTCAAATCCTATTTTGTCAAACATACCCTAAAGCTAAAGGAAACATCCTTAAATGATTTTCCTCCTGAAGACAAGGGGCCTGATGGCTAGTTTATATGTCTTCAGCGATCATCTTTTTTAACCAAAAAACCAACTCTAGATGAACAATCTGAATTTCAGATTAATCTTGTAGACTTTCAGAAAATGTATAGCATCTTCCTATTGTTCTGATCAGGATTACTGCAACACCTTGGAATTTCCTTAATATTGCATGGCAACTTTTTCCAAAAAAAAAAAGTGTTGATATGGCCTAAGATGGGGAGTGTCAAACAAAACACATAGCTGGGTTCCAATCTAATACCCCTTAAAGTAAAGTCATGTGCTTTTCAACTGAGTCATCTATTGATTCGTGTTTTAATAATGAAACGAAACTGTGTTAGTTATGTAAAACTAATCAATTGTTTGTTATTTGCATCATTTGTACTTGGCCATTTCACTCTGAAATGACTTGCTCGATAGTATTGACAGAATTCACTTGAGAACTCTCAGAAAAATGTTAGATGCAAGTCTAAAATGTGTTGGGAAACATCTATCCGTTGATTCTTACTTGCGCAGAAATATGATCATACGGGAAAATATCCTTAATTAACCTCTCCATATTAAATTTTAGTTTTCTGTCTTGAGTTAGTATGGTGAAGATGAACTTTAAAATGAACTCAGTTATGCCTCGATTTCCATATTGCCATATTTATGTGATTGCATGTGAGTCTTCTCGATGTGATGTGCTATTTATACTCATGGAGAACTGTGTATGACTTCTCTACACCAGCCATGATTCCCACTATCAATGGCCCTATTAAACTAATCATGAGTGTTATAAATGACAAAGACAAAATATTTATTTGGAATGTAGTTCTCTCTGATGAGCAATTATTTTTATTTTTATTTTATTTTTTTGACGAAGTATGAGTAGTGAAGTTCTATTAAACAAAATAAGGGAGGTTTTGGTGCGTTAGACACACCTGTTCATATGGGTCCCCCTTCCAAAGATTGGGATTCAAAATTTCAGGGGTCGATGATGTTGTCCACATTTATCATGAATCTGAAAAAAATATGAATTTGGAATGTTAGATGTGGCCAACTTTGAAATTGTGTTTTTGCATCATTCATTTTACTTCTTCACAGCTCATTATACCTGTACCATTTTTGGAGCTGCTAATGGATGGATGCAAGGCGGAAGTGTGTTTCCAGTGATTTACTATGTGTTTCATGTCCTAAATCAATTGAAAACCTGGTGGGTTTCATGTGTCCAGGGATGCACCGAATGTATTTGTTAACTTTCTAGGCTACCAGATCCCTTAAAATACCTCCTAAGCCCGCTGGGAAACAGAATTAAAATTTAGTGCTCCACTACTAGTCCGTGACCTGCTCACCAATCTTTTGGACAACTGGTGACCTGATGACAACACTACAAGTCTACACTTTCTGGGATGTAGACTTTTTAAATATTTTCATTTCAATCTTACACATGGTCAGTGCACTAACAGTCGTATGGATTTTCAACTAGGTTGGTCGTTCTGAAGATTGTGAATTGTGGAGGGATTAATTTAGCTGTGATTGATAACTTTCTTTCATGGAGTTGTAAATGGTTGACTGTTACATGCTAGTCTATGTAAATGGCATGAAGTTGTTGCATGCAGTTTTTCATGTCTGTTGCTTTGTGTGTTTCTTCTTTTTAAGTTCTTATAACCAGTTCAGCTTTTATTCAGAGCCAGGAAGGAATTCCCCCTCGCATGTTCAAGATGGTTATTGCTGCTAGCCATCCAGAGTTTTCAAGTATGCGGCAACAGGTATTCAATATTCTGTTTTATGACCTGTTGATTTCCTGTTATTGCTTCTTATAATCCCAAATGTCACAAGGCTATCATTTCTATGAACTTTGCTATATAAGTTGTGCTGAAAGAAGAAATATTGAAGTATCGAGAAAACATAAGTTCAAATGATGTTTTTTGATTGCCATGCATGGTTCCTTGGATTGTTCTGTAGCATTTGTTGAATCTTCTAAAATTTTTATATTGTATTTCTTCTGTGGTCTAGTCGAGCCCAAATAGTTGGGATAAGTCTCGGATGATGGTGATTTCTAATGTGGTCTGTATCAATAAAAATGGTGTCTGATTGAACCTCTTTGTGGATGTGTATACAATAAACAAGGAAGCATTTCACTTATATGTTATGAGGATTTCAGCAATCCATTCCGTTTTTCTTTCATAACCATCTGAGCCCTTCTTTACAGGATGCGTTGGAATTCTTTCTACATTTTCTGGACCAAGTTGAACGAATCAATGCAGGAAAACCTGAACTTGATTCATCAAGATGTTTCAAATTTGGTGTAGAAGAGCGGCTACTTTGTCTATCGGGAAAAGTTGCTTACAATAAAAGAACAGATTACATTCTTTCATTAAATATTCCTTTGACCAAAGCTACTAATAAAGGTAATGTGCAGCCACGACTTTTATTCTTGTAATTGTCTCTGAAATTTGTTTTCATTATCGTGTTATTTGAGATTTCAGAACAGCTGGAAGCATTTAACAAACTGAAAGAAGAAAGACGTTTCGAAGGGAAAGAAATGTAAGATGTTGCAAACTTGACAGAAAACCCATATTTTATTTCTTTTCTATATTTGTATTGTAATTATCGTAAGTTTCCAGCTAATGGGTACCAATTTGTCACAGAGCTTCTGAAGAAATTGTACGCCCAAGGGTACACCTGGAATCATGTTTAGCAAGCTTTACATCACCAGAGGAGGTGCATGATTTTTACAGCACTGCATTGAATGCTAAAACTACAGCAATAAAGTAAGCATAGATGAGTTTTTCAACTGGCGAAAATAATCAATTGATCCTTATCTGAGCCACTATAAATTGATTTTCTCCAACCCTGTGAAGTGCCTGTTGCATGATGTACTAAAGTCAGAAATTTCATTGTTGAGCAGAACTGCTGGCTTGACAACCTTTCCAGATTATTTGGTTTTACACATGCGTAAATTTGTGATGGAAGAAGGATGGGTGCCGAAAAAGCTTGGTATCTTTCTCGGAGTGTTGATACTGAATCTATGTTGCATGCTGCATTTACCTCCTAGTTTCCTTTTAAACTCAACATTTTGTCTGATTCAGTTGTTTGGTGGTTCTATATTGCAAACATTCAGATGTATATATTGATGTGCCTGATATAATAGACATCAGCTACATGCGAAGCAAAGGGTTGCAGCCTGGGGAGGAGCTTCTACCTGAATCAGGTTGGCTATTTTGCTACATTTCAACAGTTAAAATTGACTAGTCTGAGAAAATTTTTCATGTGTAATCTTTTTGGTTGAAAGTCTATTATTGTTGAGGTATTGTGCCACAGTTCTCTGTTTCATCCTTCCTCTGCCATTTGACTGCAGATTCTGAGAAGGGTGGCCCAGTTAAGCCTTATGTCAATGAAGATATTGTATCACAGCTTACTAGCATGGGGTTTCCTCTTTTGCACTGTGAGAAAGCTGCAATCTACACATCAAATGTTGGAGTAGAAGAGGCAATGAATTGGTTACTTGCTCATATGGAAGACCCAGGTCCGCATATTGGAATATTCAGTTTAAGCTTGAATTTTTAT
This sequence comes from Amborella trichopoda, assembly GCF_000471905.2. Next base: position 724,140 of record NW_006497083.1, read on the forward strand.
TATTCTTTATGCAACTAAAATTCCCTTATACAGTTTTACCTAGAAGAATAGCCAGAACATTTGAAACGGTTTTCATGACTATAATATCTTGGATTATCTCTAAACTTGCCTGTTAATGCTATTGGGGTTTAAGTGCTTGGGGTGTCACTAAGATTGCATTATCTTGGTTCGATATCTAGGCACCAACTTAATTCAAATTCAATCAATGTAAATCTTCTAGTGAATCCTGAATTTAAAACAAAAGTATTCTGTGCCTCATATAATTAAGAAATTATTTAGCTGATCAAAACCTCTGTAAATTTGCCATTTCCTACTTTCTTGTCTTTTTATTTCTTCCATGACTTCTTGGCTTGTCAGAGAAGCAGGAAGTGAATGAAAGCATGTGCTTTTGTATGATTTGCGCTGAATTATTTTTGTTTTTTCCATAGCTACCATAGTGTTTTTATTTTTGATAAGCATTTGGGTGCTTGTTATTTTCCCTAACTAATATTGGCGAGGTAGCATTCTGCCTCTATCCATGTAAAGGTAATACCATCTCAATTCTTCAAGAGGGCAAGAATACTTTTGGTGAGATTTAAGAGAACCCCAAAGAAAATAATACCCTCTAAGTTATCTTGTTCCTTTGAAGGATCCTGAAGTTTGCAACCTGACTAGCTACTTGAAAGAAAGTAGGAGGCACATTTAATCAGGAAAGCCAAAAAGCACATGCTATTGCTGGAAATCAGTGTTATCTTATGTTTTCTATGCTTATTAGAATTGACTGATTTGTATGCCCTCTGACTGCAAAATTTGAGGTTCCAGATATAGACACACCAATTTCACAGGAGGTGGAGGGCGCAGGAAATCTTTTAGCAGCAGTAGATGAAATGTGCCTTCAGACTCTGGTTTCATTTGGATTCTCTCCCGATCTTGCTCGAAAAGCATTAATGTCATCGGTAAGATTTTTCTTCTTTCCCATTGCTTGTCTTCAGTTTTTCACAATGCCATGTGTTAAGTAGTTTTGCTCAAGTCAATGGCCTAACAAGTTTCTAAGGAATGAGAATTATGCTGATAATTATGTCCCTGCATGTTTTTACATTTTCTATAATAGTTATGCAGTTATCGCAACTGGTTTTGAAGAACCTAGTCCGTGTAGTCCCCCCTCCCACCCCCCGACCTTTTTGTTCCTTCCTACAGTAGGTTGCTTCTCATTTTATTGACAAATATTGCCATGTTTTTAACTTCTTTTTCAAAATTTCCATAGGGTGGGGATGTGGAGAAAGCAACTGTAGGTTGCTTTTCATTTTATTGACAAATATTTGCCATGTTTTTAACTTATATTTCAAAATTTCCATAGGGTGGGGATGTGGAGAAAGCTACAGACTGGATATTCAGTCATCCTGATGCTTCAGCCACGATGGATATGGATGCCACTTCTAGTGAAACAGAGCCTACGAGTGACCAAGGACTACCTGATGGAGATGGAAGTTAGTTTCTTTATCCTTTTTTATTTCATTCTTCTCTTGTTTCTTGTTATTCCTCATACTCTGTTACCGGTCTTTTCTATAGAATATATGCTGCGGTTGTGGATGAAAATGTGAAACACATGATTTTTTTTGTTTGGAACTACATGTCTTGTGGAATATGTAGCTTGCAACTAGTGATGAAGGACCAAGGGGCCTTGGCTCTTACATGAGTGTAACACATGAGGTTGGCATAGAAAGAAAGGTTTGCGTATGATTGAGTAAATAGGTTAGATTTATGTGTTCTAAAGGGGTGTTGATTTCTGCATACACCAGGACATCATGGTTCTGGAGGTCTTGAGGTCTTCTATACCGAGGAATGTAGGATAGGAGGCTCAAAAGATGTAGAGCATACAACTTAGGCTAGGTCTATTGGGAAGGTTTAGATATTATTATGACAATAATTGGGAGGGTTTCAGGGTAGGGGATACCTTGCTGGAAATTAACAGTCCAGCAAGGTATGAGAATTGTTACAAAGGAAATATCGGGTTCAGACTTGAGTTTGAAGGCTACCAAGGTTAGGGTAGCTAGTTTGTCTAAGGTTTGGAGATGTACTGCAAGAGTTTGTAGAAGGCTTTGAATGAGTAAAATATTTGAGGAATTTTGGATGGGAAAGTGCCACACAAGAGGGGAAAGAAGAAGGGAGCCAAGCTTATGTGGGGAGAACCTCCTACCACCAGCTACGGTTTTAGGAATCTCTCCTAAAGAAGAAATGGGCCATAACCTGTGTGCAGATTTTCCCAAACCTGGGCTCTAGTTGTAGAATCCCTCTCTCTGAGAAAAGAATTGAGGAATCTATCCTCTAAAAGTAGCCTCTCCCTGCCATTGGGATCCAAATTTTATTACTCAATTTATATTTAATTTGTCCGTATGCCTACATGAGTATTTATGGAGGTTTGAAGTCCTCTTTATTTGAGTTGGCTAGAAGTCAAGCCATCTCTCTGAAAAAAGAATTGAGGAATTTAGCTGACTCCAAATAATTGGGATAAGGCTTGGATGATGATGATGATAATGATGATCCTCTAAAAGTAGCCTCTCCCTACCATTAGGATCTAAATTTTATTACTTAATTTATATTTGATTTGTCCATAGGCCTATATTAGTATTTATAGAGGTTTCAATTCTTCTTTATTTGAGTTGCTTGGAGTCAAGCCATCTCTAATTTCCGAAACTACCTAACCTTCTGAATTCTTTCGAAATTTGGTAAACTAGTTCCTTAGTTTTGGGAAACTAGACCCTCACATAATATAGAAAGAATCTTTTCTAGAATACTTCAACAAAATGGAAAACTATCTCCTATTTGCAAATTTTGGAAGAACATCTTATTAAAATTTATAAAAAATTGACTTTTCTAGTTTAATTAAATCTTGACTTAATTTTTCTCCAGAAAAGGAACCTGAAATGGAATAATCTTTAAATTCATAGCATATTATCTAAGTAGGCTTTCCCATGATGGGGCCTGAGATGCCTGAATTAAGGAAATATCCTTAAGAGATAAGGTTTGTGGATCTCAAAAAGCTATTTGATTTAAGTTGTGGAGATGCATCCTCGCGCAAGCTCACCTTAAATGTACATTTGCGTCTATGGAGGAATTGAGACGAACGCATCCAACTCCTTCTATATTCCAACCTTTTTGTCTATGCACATTTGCCAGGTGCCGTCTTTCTTAGGGTTGAGGAGCGCGAGTACTGCACATGGGCTCATGCTCTCATGAATGAGTCACTTGGCGAACAAGTCTTCACTGATGCTCTACATACTATCTGGAACCGGTGCCGAAGGTTATATGGTTGGAAGAGTAGCTCCAGGAATGAGATCATGGCACGCTTCATATCTCCCATGGGTGGAAACTTGTTAGGGAGCTCATCTGGGCTGAGAAGTTTGAAAGAAGCTTGTGAACCTTTGAACGATGCTAATATTTAGACAGCTGGTGGTTGGGCTTGACATCCCTTCCAATATCAGCTTTAATTACCTTATTCTCTAGACCTCCTTCTAGAAACAATCTAAGAGTCGAAATGTTGGCTGACTTGGCCATCGTTTTCTACTTGTTGTCTCTATAAGATTTTAGAATAACACTTCTATTTTTCACTTTAAAATGGGCTGACTTGGACATAATGCTTGACCTTGTTATCCAACAACCATGGCCATCCTAATATGATATGCCTAGAGGAGCAAATCTGTTCCGAGTATGAATGCTCTTCAGAGTGATACTAGACATTGGGTGGTAAAGCGAATGGCGGTGCTGTTCTCCTAGACAATCTTGTATCTTCTAGACAACCTTACGTTTGTGGGTGTCTCTTGATTTTCAAATTCAATCAACCAAGTATTGGGAAGCAATGTTGATGCATAGAGGTTGGGAGCATGAATAGGGGTGTGGATTGTCCTTTACCTTAGGTACCCTCCCCTGACAGTGCAAAAGCACATGGAATTTCTTGTCTGGGAATGCCCAAGGAGTGCCCTTAGAATATCAATCTATTATGGGGTGCGGTTTGTATAGAGCTGAGGCTCTAAACAATCAAAGTAAAGCGCATCTTCAAATTGTGTCGAGAATGTGATTTCAATACTGGAAATCTTTGTGATAGCCTTAAAACATATTTTAATCTTTAATTATTACTTGAAAATCTCCAAAATTGATGGTCCAAAAATGCATTACAAAATGCACTATTTCCAAACCTTGAAATCCATTTTTTTCTCATGTCCATGCATCTTGATGTCAAGATGATCAATTTGAAGATATTTGAGCATCACAACAACCTCTTCTAGTGAAAATTTTGAGGTGAGCTCTAATTTGATTGTTTAGAGCCTCGGCTCTATATAAACTTTTTCCATCTATTATATAGCAAGTGAGAAGCTGACCCTTTCTATTTTTGCGACAAGTGTCACTTATATTGTCATTTTTGCCTACTTTATCATCATCATCCAAGGCTTATCCCAACTATTTGGCATCAGCTACTCTAATCCTATTTTGCCATTCCACTCTATTAAGGGCTATACCCTCTGTCAGGCCATAAGTCACTATATCTTTTCTCACTACTTCTATCCATATCATTTTGGGCCTTCACCTTACCTTTTTAGAGTCTTCCACTTGAACTACATCGCCCCTCCTAACAGGTATTGTTCTAGGTCAAACGTTGTATATGGCCAGACTACCTAAGTTTACTTTCCCTCATCGCTTATTAGAGCCTCCCCTCAGTTCTCTCCGATGTATTCATTTTTGCCTACTTTGTTCGTAAGTTAATACATATTAATCTTTCACTCTGTCCTTGAATCATCCCTCCCCCTCCTCAGCCCCACCCACACACCACCAAAAAAAAAAGGGGAAAAAGAAAAGTAAATATCTTCCCCTTACCCTTCCATCTACATACCACACTCCTCTCGCTTCAAATCTCTCTCTCTCTCTCGCCCTCCCCCCCTTAAATCTCTCACCTACTATGGAATTCGTCTCTCCAAGCCTAGCTTTGGCTTTGCATAAGGTCTTTTCCTTGGGCACTGGATTGGCTACAACATGATATGGATGGATCAAGAGAAGGTGCATGCAAGCCGTAGTGGACTGGGAGACACCACGCAAGGTGCAGGAACTACGATCCTTCCTTCATCATCTTTCTCTCTCTCTATCTCTCTCGCAAAATGTCAATCCCAGCAATTATAATCGATATAAATATTACTAAGCATATTCGTAATATAATTACACCAAACTTTTCAACAATTTAACATTTTATGCTTTTCAACTATTCCAACTCATGATCATGGGTAATTTTAACAGCTATTTTGAAAATTAAAAATTAAAAAAATGTTTGTAAAATGTTAAATAACTGATCTCTAGGTGCATTTTAATCAATTTTCCTAATCATAATTTTGTAGTAAATATTACATCATTACCCAAATAAACAGAACCATAAATAGATTATAATCCTATGTACATAGTAGCAGCAGTAGTAATAATAATATTATATTATATTATTATTGTTGTTGTTGTTATTATTATTATTATTATTATTATTATTATTATTATTATTATTATTA
>NW_006497083.1:736341-755080 GCF_000471905.2 Amborella trichopoda
ATATATATATATATACTCTCTCTCTACTACTACTACTATATATATATATATATATATATATATATATATATAGAGTAAAGCCTCACCTCAAAACTCATTGAAAATTGTAGTTTTAGCATTGGAAAACCCTCAAATCGATCGTCTCAACCTTAACCATTATAGTTGTGAAAAACAAATTAGGATTTCAAGCCCTAAAAATATGTATATTGTAACAGATTTCTAGGCCATCCATTTTGCCCTAAAAATAAGTGTTCATGGATTGAGCTTTAAATTTCATAGTCGATGTTGGAAATTGATTTTAGAGCCATCATTGCCCAAAGTGCTTTCCGGATGAGGATTCGAGATGAGGCTTTATTTTGTTTTCATAAAGCCTAGGCCTTAAAACACACTTGTGTGTGTGTATACACATACCTCTAAATGCCAAGGCTAATGTTAGAATAGCATGTGGTGGGTGTATTCATCAAAATTATGGCTTTTTGATATAAAAATTATTTTTAGGTAATTTAATGATTAAGGGATCTATTTGGAATTTTCACAAAAGCACAACAGCATTTTGGAAGGTAGTGTCCTAAAACTTTATTACCTTGTCCTTTAATAGAAATTTTAGCTTTGTTCTTTTAAAGATGACAAGCGTACCCCTTGTCTTTTAGTGACAATTACATATACACCCTTAATGAGTGAGCAAGTTACCTTAAAATATAACTCTTCTAAAAAAGAAACTACATATTAATAAATCCACCCTTCACAGCCCTTTATGCATTAATCTTTGTGTTTTCAAGGGTTGTGAATGGTAGATTATCCGTGCACACACACATTATAAAATAAGGTGAAATTGTAAATAAGTTAAAAACTAAATGATATATTTTTTATATTATTTACATGCACCAGTGAAACTCTATGGTGAGAGTGTCCCACAAAAAAAGGAATTTAGATTGTGAGACCATGACAAGAAAGGGAAGTCTAATTTACCCTTGAACGAGCATAGTCTTCCAATGGTGTTATGTTTACTACTATAGTAACGACTATAATTCTCTTTATAATTGAAGATTCATCTAATAATATATCAATTATCCTTAGAAAGAAATTGTCCAATTATATATTTGATGGATGTGGATCAGGATCCCATGTTAAATAGATTCGAGGTCCCATGCTAAATGAGATCAAGATGCCATATAATCAGGAGCGAGCTTCCTAGGAGGATTTTTTCGGGAACATAGAATGATGTTTTTGGAGTGAGACAATCCCCTAGAGAACGTGTTCATTGTAACTATGTATTGACGATGCTTCCCCCATCAGCTTATGCGGGTGCATATCTCTCATCTGTACTTGATTTTCTTTTGAATGCTGCTAATTCTACAATTCACTGACTGATCTTTCTAAAGAGAGAGCAAGGGTTCGAGCACAAGGACTTTGAATGTCATATGCTCCATGATTTCTCCTTCAATGGTTCCTTTATCATCTAGGTGATTCTGCTTTTCTATGGATGCATTATCCACCAAGTTTGAAGCCTTGGTTGGAGAATGAAAAGTGATGTAACCTAGTCCTCGTCACTTTTAAGTATTTGATGAGATTGCTTCCCTTTGAAGTGTTGTTACTTACAATACCTCTTTCTCTAGTGTCATGTTTCTCAGAAGTTATAGGAGCTCTTTGCTTGGATAGGGATGGGGCTAAATTTGAACAGATCTCTATGTTGTGAAGTAGATGGTCCTGGGGCAGAGCACTTTCATTTCCGCCTAATTGGATATGTCCCTACTTTGGAGGAATTGTATGGGTTATACTTTGGGTTTTGGAGAGATGAGAGCGATAGGTTTGACCCATTTGGGTTGAGAGGCTGATCTCAATGCAAGCTCCTAGAGGACTTGCTTTGGTACCTAAACTAATGTAGGAAGCAAGGGTTTGGTTACGATTGGAAAGTCTGATTTGGTTGGATTTATGAATTCTAAAGGGTTTTGATTCCTATAAAGATTATGACATCATGGTTTTAGGAGTCATGAGTTCTATATGCATAGTAGTGGACATTAGTAGGCCTAAAAGAGGTATCCATGGGGAAAGGTTTGGTATGATTAAAGCAATAATAGGGTTCAGTTTAAGGGTTTAGGGTAGACGTACCTTGTTGGCATTTGGAAATTTAAAGTCCAGCAATCTATGATGGTTGCAAAGGAAATTGAGTGTTTAAACTTGAGTTTGAAGGCTACAATGTGTAGATGTATGGTTAGGGAAGTCACCGAGTGATGCAAAAAAAAAAATTTGGGTTTTTATTTTTATTTTTTCTATTTTCTTGATTTTAGATTTAGTATTATTTAGATTTTTAGTTTATTTAGGGTTAGTTTGTATTTTTTTTGTTGTAGAATTTTAGAATTTTAGGAGTTATCTTTTAGATAGAGAGAATTAGTAAGGACTATCTTGGAGGATATATTCTAATATTTAGAAAGTCAATCTTTTAGTTAGAAAGACAAACTTTTGATAAACGTGTAGTTAGAAAGGTTATCTTTTGGAGGAAACAAAGGAGTTTTAAAAGGAGAGAGATAAATGTGTATTTATTTATTTATTCTTCTAAGTGTATTTAAAGGGAAGAACTCCCTCATTGTAAAGAGCGGAGATTGGAATTGAGTAAAGTTGATATTGTGAAAATATTTTTTTGGGGTGGATTCTCTTGCAAATCTTGAGAGAAGGTATATTCTCTCAACCCTTTTTATTTTTTATTTTTTTGTTTTATTATTTCTCCTTGTATCAGTTGGTATGAGTTATTTTTTATTTTTTTGTTTTATTATTTCTTGCATAAGTTGGTATGAGAGCAAGTAAGATCCAGCTTTTTGCAATGCCATTGAAAGCTAATCCTGCTATGGATGATAGCTTGGGAGAAGCTTCAGAAAGTTTGACCAAAGTTATTGAGGATGTTCGTGTAAGTATGACCAAAGTCATGGAGGATGTTCGAACCGAAGTTCGTGAAATGAATCAGTGGTTGCAATGTTTAGAGAACGTTATTCTTGGAGAAGATGGTGCTCACAATTACATAGATCTGACACCACCTTTTACCTTAGAGACAAAACTACCTTCACAATCGATTCCAAATGCCGATCTTATATGTAACAAGCACATCGTGATGCAAGAACCACGATCAGAGGGGCATCTACATGATCTTGGTATTTAGCTCGATCTTCTCAAGTTTTATGAGGAACTTGAGAAAGAAAAAGGAATCACGATTGAGCTCGAGATCCCAATGTTCTATTTCGAGATAAACGCGAAGCATTTGATCAATCAGTTTATTACAAAAAATACCGAGCCACATGGCGGGACTACATGACCAATTATTTGATTGACCTTTGACGGATGTAAGCTCAAGGTCGAGCTTCTCCCAACTCTGGGAGTGTGATGCCAAAAAAAATTGTGGTTTTTTTATTTTTATATTTTCTTGATTTTAGATTTAGTATTATTTAGATTTTTAGTTTATAAAGGGTTATTTTGTATTTTATTTATTGTAGAGATTTGAGGGGTATAAAAGATATTTATTTTAGAATTTTAGGAGTTATCTTTTAGATAGAGAGAAATGGGAAGGACTATCTTAGAGGATATATTCTAACCTTTAGAAAGTCAATCATTTAGTTAAAAAGTCAAACTTTTGATAAACGCGTAGTTAGAAAGAATATCTGTTTGAGGAAACAAAGGAGTTTTAAACGGAGATAGATAAATGTGTTTTTATTTGTTTATTTATATTATTATTTTTTTCTAAGTGTATTTATAGGGAAAAAGTCCCTCATTGTAAAGAGCAGATTGGAATTGAGTAAAGTTGATCTTGTCAAAAGAACTTTTTGGGGTGGATTCCCTTGTAAACCTTGAGAGAGGGTTTATTCTCTCCATCCTTTTTATTTTATATTTCTATTTTTCTGGTTAATTATTTCTCCCTGCATCACTGAGCAACTTTGCTAATGCTTGGAGATGTATGACTACAACTTATAGAATGGTTTGGATGGGTGATGAATTTTGTTGTTGGAAATCTTGGATGGGAATGTACTATAGAAGGGAGAAAGAAGAAGGGACCAGGCTTACTTGGGGAGAACATCCATTCCACAAGCAAAGCTTTTGGGTAATCTCTTAATCAAAATCTTGGGAATGTACTACAGAAGGGGGAAAAGAAGAAGGGACCAGGCTTACTTGGGGAGAACTTCTAATCCACAAGCAAAGATTTTGGGTAATCTCCAAACCAAAACATGAAGGTGGGATTCTCCAAAACTGGGCTAAAGTTGTAGGGTCGCTCTTTTTGACCAAAAAAAAAAAAAAAAAAAAACGGAAGGCGGAATCTCTTGTCTAATGATATTCGTCACAATTTAAATCCAAAATTTAATACTCAACTTGAACTTGATTTGGCTGTAGGCCCACATGAGTATTTCTGGAGGTATGAATCCCTCTTTCTTTACTTATCTTGTTACTCATGCTGTCTTTTTTATTTTTTATTTGGGGTGAATAACTCATGCTATCTTTACTCTGCTAAACCTCTCAATCTTCTAGGATCATTCAAAATTAGGTAGCTGCTTCCTCTATTGTTTTAGGAATACGGAAACGAACTTTTTTATTGCATAATATGGAAAGATTCTTTTCTAGAGCTCTTTAAAAAACCAGAAACTATTTTCCATATGCAAATTAGGTAAGAACATCATAATAGGAATTACAAAAGACTCTTAAATATCTCAATGGGCTTCATTCTCAAAGAAAAAAAAAATCTCAATGGGCTTTCAACCATGATTTGCAGCTCGTGATGCTTGGGGAAAAAAATATATTTCTATATAGATAACGGTTGTAGATCTTGAAGAGATTTTTTATTTAGGCTTTTGATCCCCAAAATGGTTACCTGGGTGAAAAATGATGTCTTTGGAAACGTATATGCCTCAGCCAGTGATTATACTATACTGGAGATGCAATCACAGATATAATGTTTTGCGAGATTATGCCAATTTTAAGCATTCGTTCATATGCACGAAGCAACATGATCTGACTCTCTCATTCTTGTGTGTAGGCATGCTGGTATGCTTTATATATGTATGTCACACAGATGTACATGGTTAATGCTTAATTTGTTTGTTCCGTAACTTCCATTTTGATACATGCGGAAACACCAGATGGACTAATTGATGATTAGTTATGGGTGTTTTGATCATTTTCATGGTTAATGCATAGTGCTTTCTTTTCTCCTGAATCTTTTCTTTTACTCTATTATTCAAGGGCAGATGGTTGTCCTTCCTTCAGTTCCATTTTACTTAATTTAAAATGTATCAACTTGCTTTTGCTTTTGTGAGTTACCCGAAAATGGCCTTGTCCCAAACTTACTTTTTGGTTTTTGTTGTGCATAGTTGCTAATTTCTTGCACCTTAATGTTCATTTCATTCGATTCATATAGGATACAAGCTCATGGCATTTGTAAGCCACATGGGTACGTCAACACATTGTGGGCACTATGTTGCCCATGTGCTGAAAGATGGCAGATGGGTTATCTTCAATGATAAGAAGGTTGCAGCATCTGTTGATCCTCCGAGAGACATGGGCTACATATATTTCTTCGAGAGAATCAAGGGATGATTGAATAGTAGGTGCTTCTCGCTTTCTAATCAATTAGTTCGCTTGTTTATTTACTTTATATATTTATTGGATTGCCGTTGTAGAAGCTAAGGTTACAATATTTCTGTTGTGTGCAGGGTCGTTCAAGTTGGTCTAGATTTGCAGTGGAAGGAAATGATTTCATTTCAATTGTTCTCTGATATAGTATAATGGATTTGACAGTTCTCAATGAAAATTGAACTGGACAATTTTGTGTACTTTTAGCAGCTTTATGATCTTTTCGATTTTGTGTTTTTGCTGTGTGTGTGTGTGTTATGGTTTGGTTGTACAACAATTAACACGCGCACCCGCTGAGAGAGAGAGAGAGTCCAATGAGCAAGAAGTCTAATTTGAGTTGTTGGAAAGGGAAATGGTATTGGTTTGAGAGAGTCCAGTCAGCAATTCTAATTTGAGTTGTTGGAAAGGGAATGGTATTGGTTTGAGAACAATGTTATCAGGATCAGACTATTCTCCAAGTCACTGAGAATCTGGTCGAATGGTTTGCTAGATTTTAAAAATGTAACGAAAACTACGAATAATGGTTTAAAGATATGTAATATATTAAAAGATGTAGCTCAACTTTCTTTAACTGGTCGAAACTGGCTGGTCAGACTAGTAAAAACTGGTTGAACACTGGTTTTGATTAAATTTGATTTTTACTTTGGATGAGATCGATCAAGGTCCTAGGTGGATCTTGATAACTATGTTTGACGTTAATAAGAAGTTATGTTGTTCCAGGTAGCTATAGATGAGTAAACTATTTTTGCATATTATCTATGGTCGTGTTTGTCAAGGAACACTACATAAAAACCAACATAGGATGGATTTTCCTACAACTTTCTCGAACCTTCGTTATTCCATGTTTCATGTAGGAGGACCTTGCAATAACCCCCTTGTGCATCTCGCTATAAAAGAGATGCATGGAACACTTTCCCCTCTTGGCATATAGAAGAGAATCAGTGCGGTTATATCTTTATCTTCAAGATTTCTCTAAAATTTCAGACGCCAAATAAGTTCGGTTATATCTTTCTCTCTAAGATTTCTTTAAAATTTCAGACGCCAAATATTCGTTACCTCCCAAATGATTTTTGTATTTTGGGACAGCTACCTTCTTGGCGGCATGCATCTCATACGCCTCTCCCAATACCCTAGGGCTACTTCTGACCTTGTATCTGATTGGACAACATACCGGAGGTCTATTTTGAAGGTCATGATCTGCAATATAGTGCTTTTTTTTGGACGTGGTACTTCATATACTTTATGAATTAAGTGGATTCGGTCTTATGAATGTGTATACTCTATGAATTAAGTGGATTCGGTCGTATGAGTGTGTTTTGCATGTGCTCTTTTTTGGTTAACTCTTTCACTCGCAGCCACCACTTACACCCATTTCCTTCCCAAATACTGAACCACGTGCTTTACAAAGAGCCGGGCCGCCTCTGAAGCTATGCAATTCCGGGGATGAAGGTAGCGTACTTTGAGAACCTGTCCACCACAACCGGACCCTAACTCCCCCACCTTTGGCAAGCTAGAAATTCAGTCAGTGCCCTGTTCCAGAGAGAAGGATCATGGCTTCCCGGAACCGTGACGCAGCTGCATCTCCTTGCGTGCGAGAGACTTATATGACGCCGGCTCTGTTATGAAAGAAAGCAGGCTAAGCTTAGCTAATAAGTAGCAATCATAAGTCCACTTCCCATTCTGATGCTTAGTGTTCGAGGCATAAGAAGAAGCACTATCAGACGAAGACACTCCTCACTCCTCACTGATGCTCAGGATGCAGCTTGTTCCACTTCCACTGCTGATCCATCTTCTTCTTCCACCATCTCCCCCTTTTCTTTCCCTAGCGAGTGAAGTGACTTTGATTTCGAATTTGAGAAAGAAACGGGCGAAACTTCTTCTGGGCATCGAATCATATAGTTTTTAAATGCCTTCCTTATAGTTTAGTCTAAAAGCTTATTCCATTTTGAATGCTAGAAATATAACCAATAGGTGACAGAAACGTGGAAAAATAGTCCCCTTTCTTGGGCCATAGGTAGCCCTTTCTTGGGTTTGAATTTTGGTCGTTGTGGTGGCTCTATGTCAAATGTTAAGTACGTAATTAGTATGTCCCAAAACAGAGTGATGAAAACGTTGAAAGTTAAGCCCTTAAACCACCGAGGATGGTAACACCTTAAATCTGATTCTGGTAATAAATCCACTGTTGACAAAAGCTTGTCTTTGACCCCTATTTAAATCAAAATTCGAGAGCGCTGGAATTGATTGTCGGGACCTTTCAATATTCTCTGAAGGAAACAAATGAAATTTTTTAAAGGACTCGATGATGAAAGGCGTCCAGCCAAGAGTGCATATAAAAATTGCTATTTTTCCTAGGTGATGACTACGGGACACTTTAGAATAAAAAAAAAATTAAATAAGTCTGAAAAATAAATCTTGAGTATGAAAGAAAACAAACCAAAGTTTTTCAAAATCAATTTAAGTTTGAAATAATAAAAATTAAAGAAAAAATAGAGAGAAGAAAATGTACCTCAAAATGGTTGTTGATGTGAGAACTAGAGTCGGAGCAGACTGAATTAGATTGAATTCTTTTTTTTTGTTAAGTAAAGAGGTAAGTCAGCAGGGATTTGGGCTCCTAATTTTTGATAAAAATGGAATCAGAAACCATGAGACTTTGGCAAATTTTTGATAAAAATGGAATCAGAAACATGAGACTCGGTAATATTAATGTCAAAGCCCATGCCATTTTCAATTTGATTGAATACTCGACGAGAAAGGGCCTATCCCCGAGATAAGTGTACAAGGCCTAAAAGAAATCTATCGCAGAATACGAGAGTGGATTTGGCTAGATGTGGATGTATGCAGGTGCTAGGCTATTATGGAATATGGGAGGGATATGGTCTGCAGGGGATGGGGTATAGGAAAAAGAGGATTTTACCTGCCTGGATTCGGTGGGATCTAGGAAAAAGCATATAAGGCTTGGAAGGAAATACTTAAGGTTCCTAAGACTTGGATATGGCATTTGAATTGAGAACTAAGATTAGAATAGGAAAATGGAAAATATTATTAAAGGGGACTAAACCCCTCAAATTACCCCTATTAACATTTGAGGATTTTTTTTTTTATATTTTTTATCTTTTACATTTCACTTAGATACCTCTACAAATTTTTTTTTTAAACGTATCCAAATTGTCTTTGCCCAATATTTAGAATTAGGACCAATGAGGGGCATTTTAATAATTTAATCCCCAAGATGCCTCCCCCAAATAATGAAAATACCATTTCTGCATTACAAATAAAGAACGCATTTTCAATATTAGTAATGCAAAAGAACTAAGGGAATTTTTATTATTCTGCACTTAAATATTTTTCATATATAAAAATACAAAAATATACCTAGTTCCGCAATAGTAATGTCGAACAATATATTTTTTTCTTTATAATGCAGAACAACTAGGGTATTTCTATCATTCAAGTTAAACCTTTGGATCAAATTACTAAAATGCCCCTCATTATTTCTCATTCCAAATAATGGATAAGGGCAATTTGGGTATTTTTTATTTTTAGAAAGTATTTGAGTAAAAATGAAAAAGCAAAAAAAAAGCCCTGAAATGTTAATAAGAATAATTTTACGTCTTTGATGATATTCTATGGGTTTTATCCCCTTTAATGATATTTTCCTGTAAGAAAATATATCTAAAAGCACTATTTAGGTATGTTTTGAATATAAAATCTAGCAAAATTGTAAAGCCCTCATTTGACCTTACTTTCTTGGCATTGCTCCACCCTAATACTTTTAAACCACATTAATAACCCCCATATTATTTGTTTCATGTGAGCTGGATAGGATTAACAACCATATTAAAATAAGGAAAATTGTTTCATGTGGGTTGGACCGCATTTCTACATTTATGGTTCAGAAAGTGTAAAGTGTCCATCTTAAAGATGGATGCAAGTAGGTGTTCCATCTAAAAACAATAGAAGCTGACAGTCTAAATATTTTCTTACTAGAATTATTATTTTTGGTTTTTAAAATTTATTTATCTTTTCATATCCATGATCTCCATGTAGGAGATTACATATCCTTAAAATTTAAGCCTTAAATCCATCTTAAAAATAGATTTATTAAGAGGCCTGCATTTCTACATATGCGAGATTGGCCGCAAAAAAACCAAGTCCTTAAAATAATAAGTCCTCCCCCCATTTTTAAAGCTACACGAGGACTACGTCAAGGTGATCCTCTCTCCCCTTTCCTCTTTACTATTTATGCGGAATGCTTTAATGCTCACGAATGTGATGAGGAGGGGATACTTTACTGGTTTTCATATGCCTAACGGTGGTCCGTGTATTTCCCATTTGTAATATTCTGATGATACCCTTTTGTTTTGTGGAGCACAGAAGTCTCAGGTTTCCAATATTACCACTTTCCTGAAATGTTGTGAAGCTGCATTGGGTCTAAAAGTTAATTTTGGGAAAACTAGTGTTGTGGGCGTAAACTGTCATGATGTGGAGGTGTCCTCTTTAGCTGAGGTGTTTGGATGTAAAATTGAAAATTTTCCTATTACCTATTTGGGGATGCATTGTCAGACGGTAGACTTCCTATTGTGGTTTGGGATACAATCATTCAACGAATCCAAGTTAAGCTTGATTTATGGAAGTTTAAATATTTTTCCTTTAAGGGGAGGATTATGCCCATTAAGGCGTGTTTGTCTAATTTGCCTATTTATTATCTTACAGATCCCTACCTCGGTGGCTAGAAAAATTGAGACTATGATGATGAACTTTTTGTGGGGGTCCTCAACGGAGGGGAAAAGATTCCATCTTCTTCGTTGGGATAGGGTGTGTACGCCCAAAAAGGAAGGGGGGCTTAGTGTTAGAAAAATTAAATTGGTAAATCAAGCTTTGTTGTGTAAATGGTGGTGGAGGAGTCTTATTTTTAAAGACTATCTTTGATATGAAGTTATTGCTTCAAAGTATGAGACTGATAGGTTTGGTATGTGGGTGGGGACTAGGAATGGAGTCAGGGGTATGTTGGCTGTTTGGAGGGCAATTCACTTGTATAAAGGCTTTGTTCATCAAGACATTCGGTGGTTTCTAGGTAGTGGCAGCAAGATTTCTTTTCGACACGACAAATGGGTTGGGGATTGTCCTCTGAAATTACTTTTTCCTTTGCTCTTTCAAAAGATGACTAATCTAGACACTACAGTCTCAGAGTGTTTTGTTCGTAGCGGTGCCCAAATTGTGTGGAATATTACCCTTCCTTATAATAGAGTTTCTGACCTTCTTTTCACTCAATTTTCAAGGTTACTCAGTTTATTGAAGGTGTATATTTTCCTCATAATGCTGTTGATGAGGTGGTATGAGAAATTGACAAAAATAGGATTTATTCGGTTAAGTCTATATATCATTTGCTATTCCACGATAGGGTGAGATAGTCCATGCCTGAAATAGCTATTATGTGGAAATGGACCTTGCATTTCAAAGTGCTAGGCTTTTTATGGCTGGCAATCCAAAATAAGGTGCTCACGATTGATAATCTCATTAAGCGAGAGAAATTTCTGCTTAATATTTGTCTTATGTGCAAAGAGGATGGGGAATCATATGACCATCTCTTTCTCCATTGTCCTTTAGCTAGCCGTATATGGAGATGGTTTCTTGAGAAGTTTGGGGTAGCAATTGTAATGCCGGTTTCTGTGGTTGGAATTTTACATAGCTTGTCGGTTACCTTACCATGGACTGGGTCTGTTGTTTGACAAATTTCTAGGGGTGTCATTCTTTGAGAAATATGGAAAGAGAGAAATATAAGAGTTTTTGAAGGGATTTCTTTGCCTTTTGGAAAAGTTTTGGAGATGATCTTGCACTATATCTGGTTACATATTTCTATTACTACTTGTGAGCAGGATATATCTGCAGTGGATGTTCGAAGAAACTTAAGTAATCTTTTCCATTTGGGTTTCTTGGAATGTAGGCCTAAAGGTAGATGGATTGCTCCACCACCTGGGGTTTACAAACTTAACTTCGATAGTAGCTCGATAGGGAACTCGGGACAAGTTGGTGTTGGTGAGGTGCTTCAGGACTGAATGGGTAATGTGGTCTTTACGTATGCAGGGCCACTTGGGGTACATACTACCAATTTTTTCTAGCTCTTTACTCTTTTATGTGGTCTGCGTATCATTGTGGAGAGGAATTTAGGTGGCTCGTACATCTTTGAAGGGGATTCCCTCAATGTCATTAAGTGGTGCAAAGGGGAGCATTTGATACCTTAGGACCTCAAATCTCTGTTGCTTCAGATTTTGACCTGTCTTCCTTTTATTCTGTCTCTTTTATTCATGTGTATAGGGAGGCTAATGGGTTGACATATTCTCTTGCTAAAGGAAGTTCATCCCTTTCTGATTCTCTCTTTTATTCATGTGTATAGGGAGGCTAATGAATTGACATATTCTCTTGCTAAAGGAAGTTCATCCCTTTCTGTTTTGTCTATTTTTTATTCTATAATTTCCTTCTGATTTATACAATTTATGAACCTTTCATCAAAAAAAAAAATGTCCTCCCCTCATAACTCACTGAAAATTGCAGTTTTAGTGCCGAAGAATCTTCAAAGTGATCATTTCGGCCTTAGCCATTATAGTTGTGAAAAAAAAAAATTAAAATTTCAAGTCCTAAAAATAATGTATATTGTAACACATTATCTAGACCGTCCATTTTCCCCTATAATTAAGTATTCACGGATCCGCAAGATCGATACTATTTTTTTATCTTCAAATTTCATAGTCGTATTAGAAATTGATTTTAGAGCCATCATGAAGATTTCTAATACTTAGTGCTCTCTAGATGAGGATTCGATGTGAAGCTTTACTTTGTTTTCACAAAGGCTAGGTCTTATAGAAACTGCATCCTTTTATTTTTATATCCACACCCTCAAGTAAAAAAGTAGCTTTTTAACGACAAAAATACCCTTATTTAAAAACCCAAGTTCTTTGCCATGCCCATACTCTCTCTCAAGGCTTTAAAGTTTTAGCGTAGCTTTAAAATTTTAGCGAGTTTTTATCACTAAAAATTTTAAATTTGAGGTCACTTGTAATTTGAGATAGTTTCTCTCTCTAAACATTTTGATATCATTTTTCGTTGTCTCAGAATTTCAAATTTTAGATAGTTTCTCTCTCTAAAAATTTTGAGATAGTTTTTCTCTCTAAAATTTCAAATTTCAAGTTTTTCGATAGATAAACTAAAGAATATTTTTGCCCGACAGAAACTACTTTCTTACTTGTGGGGGATACAAAAATAAATAATATTAGAGTTAATAGTATGGTTTAAAAAGTAGTGAGATAGGACATGCCTAAAAGTCACCGTCTAGAGGGTGTCTATAATTTGCCCTACAATCTATGATGAGCGGAAGGTATGAAGTTCGTATGAGCAACTACAGTTCTTGAGAAGGTATTTCTTTGTCTATCTGGCCTTCAAGAATTGAATTTGAGATGGGGCACTATGGGCTAAGGTTTAAAAGGGGGAAAATTACGTATTTATCCGTTATACTTTCTGTTATTACCAAAATACCTAATACTTTCCATTATTACTGAAATGTCCTTTTTTTGGACTTCGTAACGATATTTTTTAAAAAGACAGTTTTACCCTTTTTCGGTTGTTGAACAACCAAATTCGATGGATTTTTGGTTGTTCAACAACCGAAATTTAAAGTTTTCGGTTTTTGAACAACCGAAATGGCTAGAATTTCGGTTGTTCAATAACCGAAAATTTAAACATTTTGGTTTTTTAAAAACCGATAATTTTCCCGCAAATAAACAAAACACAAAGGAGGTTTTTTCTTGATTTTTTAGGGTTCTTAAAAATTCGTACCCCTCAATACAATATCCTACGAACTCTTTTGTCCCCCAATACAATAAAGTATTGTACAAATTGAAGAGTTTGGCTCTCTGTCTGGTCTTGGTTGGTACCTTTCTTACTCTTGCCTAATACTGTTGATGAGTTTTGTCACAATTAATAAAATATTATATTTTCGTATGTATTACTATTTATTTCCAAAAATGACTTTTGTATTACTGTTATATTTTTTGTATTACTATTTATTGTGTATTGTTGACTAATTAATATTTTTTGGTAAATATTGTTGAAGTTGTTTATTTGCATAATTATATGTTATTCGTATTCATATTTTTCTTTTTGGATAGTTTATTGAACAATCAATTTATTTAGTAGTGCTTTATGTTGATATATATAGTAGCACACTATATTGTATTTGATGTTTTGGGTAAATATTGTTCAACTTGTCTGTTTGTATTAATATATGTTGTTTATATTTTGTTTGTCTTAATATTTGTTGTTTCTTTTGTGTTTGTATTAATAATTGTTGTTTATTGGGTAATTGACTTTTTTAATAGTACATTATTTTGATCTATTATGTGAAACTCACATTTTATGAACCCTAAATTAGTTAGATATATATGTCGATATTTTGTATTCCTTGTTGAATTGATTTTTTGTAACATGAATTTTGGTATTCATTTAATACAGTAGCATTAACGTTGGTTACCGAGGGAGTGCAACTTATGGGGGTCATTTGAGACGAATCCAGAGGACGGACTTGTTGTTTATAAAAGGAAAAAATTGAAGGTTACGAAATATATTAGAAATAGTTCATTGGAGGAACTAAAAAGTCATTTTGGAAATTTAACATTGTGTAATCCAAACAAATTGATTATTATGTACCACAATACAAGCTTATCTAATGGCCTTGAATTGATTGTTTTAAGTGATGATATAAATGTATCTTTTATGTTGGGAGGGGAGTCTTCGAGTATTGTTGTATACATTACCTCGGCAATAGAGTCGGAATGGAGATCTGTGGAATTCCGAACTGCATAACCTATTGGTGATGACCCATCTCTAAGGAATAGGTACATCTATAATTTACTTTTTCTTCTCTAAATTTAAATCTTTTATGTGCACAAATTGTTGATTCATCTTACACTATATCTTTTGTCAACAATCGGCATAACACTCATTTACCTGATCAACATAAGAACATTCAAGTGGTGCCCGAGCCTGATCTAGTACCAGAGCGTGATATGAAGGATATTGAACCATTTGAGAGCACATGTAGAGGAGTTGGTAACGAGGTTCAACTAACAATTGAGCAATTTTTGGAAAATGCCAATGATTGTCAGCATCATCTGGTTGATTTTGCTGTCCACAATAATTTTGTTATTAAGTTTGACAAAAGCGAATGGGAGCTGGTGTGGGCAAGTTATAAGTCAGAAGGATGTACATGGCAAGTGCGATGCTTACGTGTTGCAGTACAACATACTTCAAAGTGAAGTCCATGGTTAAGGAGCATACATAGAGTGGTTCAATGGGGAGGATCCATCAGCCACTAGCTTGTAGTGATTGGGTGCCAATAAAAATTAAAGCCCGCATTATTGACTAACCAAAAATTAAAGCTAAAGACATCATAAAGGATGTCCAACGCGAGCATGGTGTCAAGCTTTCCTACATGCAAGCTTGGCCGAAAAAAGAGGTTGCTAGGGAGATGATAGATAGATCACATGAATAACATCCCCTTATATATGGAGAAGCTCCGAAGAACTAACCCTAGAACCTAAGTTTGCATCTATACAGATGAAGGCAGGTTTAAATGACTGTTTATTGCTTTTGGTCCATACATCATGAGTTTCATTAATGGATGCATGTCACTGATGGGTATTGATGGTACATTCTTATAAGAAACATATCAAGGTATATTATTGTGTGTCATTGCCGTAGTTGTAATTAATGAGCTTTTCCAATGGAATTTGCAGTGGTCGAGAAGGAGAACTACCAGAGTTGGTATTGGTTCTTAAGTACACTGAGAAAACTATTGAATGAGTTTCCTAATCTTCATGCCATAATAATTGTATCAGATCTGCAAGAACCAATAAAAAAATGTTTTCATTCATGTTTTCCAGCATTCTGCGTGTGACATGTGGGAGAGAACTTCAATGGCTTTATGAAGAAGTCAACAAATACCAAAGTATTGTTGATGCTGTTTTGGAAGGCTGTCTGTAAAGCGACCATTGGTGGGTTTGACAAAATAATATTTGATATACAATGTGCTTACCTAGAAGCATATGAGTGGATTAAGAATATCCCTCCCAAATCTTGGGTAGATACCTATTTTCCAGGAGCAAGATACAATCATCTTACATCTAACATAGCTGAGTCATTCAATGCTTCGATTTTATCTGCTTGAGGGAAGCCGATCATTGCAATGTGTGAAGAATTAAGGGTACATTTGATGAGTAGGTTTGAAGAGAAGAGGAAGTTAGGTAATAGTTGGAGCGGCATCCAAGTACCGAAAACCTAAGAATTACTCGACTTGCGAAAGATGAAGGCAATATTTTTACACACAGGTATATCCGCTATGGATACACAGTTTGAGATCCACTATCTTGGGAAGAAGTATGCTGTTGATTTAAATAATTGGACGTGCAGTTGTAGAAAGTGGCAACTCTGTAGCATACCGTCTAGTCATGCCATTGCGGCAATTAACCATATGCACTTAGATCCCATTGCGTACTGCCTTCCGTATTTTACAGTTAAATATTTAAAAGGGCCTTTCAAACTCCCTTTGGGCCTGTCCCGGGTGATAATGAGTTGATTGGAACCGAATAATATTGCCACCAAAGACGACACGCCTTCCGGGGCGACACGCCAACCAGGGATTTGCAGAGAACCGATATGTCGTTTGGATGTTTTGTATAGAATTATCATTTTGATAAATTAATGACATGGTCTCATGGTCTCATTATACGTAATAGATGACATGCCCTTCCAAACTACATGGCTTTTTTAGGCTTTGAACCATAATTGATAATACCCTTTAATTGATAATCCTGAAATCGACATATGAATTTGTAAGGAAAAAAAGTGTATCTTGCAACACAGTTTCTAGACCGTCCATTTGAATCGTTATTGCAATTTAAGATTTTATAATTAGAGATGAAAATTATCACGCCATCCTAAAAAATTTTGACTACCAAAATTATATTTATGAAAAATATTTTTGGTTGATAGTAATTAGAGATAATTTTGACACATTATCAGGACCGAAAATATTTATTAATGTAGATCTTGACTGCCTATTTTCGGTTGTTGAACAACGAAAATGTGACAATTTAACAACCGAAAATATTATTGCATATTCCAGAAGCTTTTGGAATATGCAATAATGTTTTCGGTTGTTGAACAACTGAAAATGTTTGATTAATATAGAGATGTTGAATGCATTTTCGGTTGTTCAACAACAAAAAATGTGACAAATGTTCGATTAATATAGAGATGTTAAATGCATTTTCGGCTATTCAACAATTGAAAATGTCACATTTTCGGTTGTTCAATAACTGAAAATGATTGATTAATATAGAGATGTTGCATACATTTTCGGTTGTGTTCAAACAAATCTATTGAACACTTGAAAATCTTGAAAATTCATGATGTATGTCGATACATCTTGAGGTTTCTCAATATAAAAAACAACATGCTTATTTTGGAAAATGTGACATTTGAGTCTATAAGTCATTACATTTTAAAAGGGGTTTATTTTGAAGGGTGATACCCAAAATGAGACTTTAAGTTATTATATATTTCATTAAATATCAAGTTGATGTTTTCGAAGTTGTCTTCAAGCATTAGAAGCATGAATTTTGGCTCATGTTAGAAGTTAAAATAAGTAGGTGAGTTTAGTTTTAGGATAGGTTCATGTTAATTTTGTAAAATAAGGACTCTACACACCAGAAACTATATATATGTCCATGATCATCATTATCATATAAGCTACTACATTAACCACTCAATATTGCCAAAAGAAAATTACATTGCTCGGGAGTTTATTACAATATCACATTACAGTTGTCCAAAAAACCACTAAATTACAACGACCGCCTTCTCTTGGGCAGATACTGCTTATTTTGCATATTACCCCTTTTGGGCTCCTCAACCGCAGGTTATGTAGATGGAGCCAGGTCTTCGGTAGCCCGACTACTTTCACTGACTATATCTTCTCTGGACTAGTCATGTGCAGGCAATATAAGTTTTCCATTCGGGCTTCTATATCATCCATGTCGACAGGCACAAACTTAGACAACATTTTCAAACGCGTTGTTAATGCGATTATAAACTTCAGGATACCACTTCTATCTAAGTGTAAGTACCTCTACTAACAAGACTGCACTAGCCTGAACTATAATAACCTGCAAAAATAAGATAGGTAATTATAATATTTAAACCATTTCTTTGAACTAATAGGTAAGTACAAAATTTAAAAAATTGTAGGTCATATAAACATACCGATTGGTCCTCATAACTGTGGTTCATGTGCAGAAACCGCCTCTTATTCTTTCTGGTTAGTAGCTTGTAATATGTTTTTTGTTGAGTTAATGACATTATGGATTATAGGATGAGACACTCGGCTGTACCAGACCTTGAACTCCTCTTAGGGCAACCCATTGGCAGTATCCACTTCAATGTTTGGCATCTGCGCTCATGTCAAGTCAATCACTAATGGAACTTGCATTAATTTGCATTTCTCCAATCTCGCTGCCCACTCTTACCAATATATATGGGATTTCTTGGAATGTCCTGCTTCACTCCAAACTACTGGCACACACGATCTGGTTTATACGACTCGACAATATCGCCAAAGATCAAAGTCGTTAAGCACATTGCAGTTTCATATGCCTAATGCTTATCATATGAAATAGCTTTATCAAGCTTGAAATAAGGATTCTATATTACCTGTTATATGATATGAAATCAAACATACGACAATCAGTCAATAAACAACTATAAATACTTAAATACAATCAAAATTAATCAATAATAAATCTTGTAATATCAAAGTGCATACTAACCTCATTAGATTGGAGGTTATCAAATTCTTGTCTAATGGAAGGCATCAGGTTATGTGGATTATGATAATAATTCTTTGATGGCTCCCATCTTTTTGCCCAAGACATATTTGGAGAGATACTATGTGGTATGGGTTTCATATGCATAATATGCTCATAATACCAGCACTAGATTATATCAACATACGATAAGTAACTTTTTTTTTTTGGAAAGTAGTCAAAACTATGAGGCTTATGTCAGATACAAAAATAGAATT